>JAXGGA010004146.1:0-92128 GCA_038373865.1 Uloborus plumipes | reverse complement strand
TAAGGGCATCGCTCTCTATCTCAATCAAATAGTTTTCAACAATATTCCATGTTTTTTTAAAATGTCAAATATGTTAAAATGAAAAATGCTGAATCTTTAGCTGAATTTTAGTTTTGTTTCAATTATCTTAACTTTTGTAATACATGCATAACATCTCTAGTTAGGGTTTTAATTTCTGTATCAATAAATATGTAAAATTTTTGGAATTTGCTTATATTGTATTGATTAGGAGATTTATGTTGTCTAGGTCTCTATGTTAATTTTTTTCAATATTTTCAGTAGTAAGTGCGATTTTCTTTTCTTTAAAAATATGTGCAAGGGACTGCTAGAAAACCTCTTGAGACTTTTCTTTAATCTTTAATTAATTTTACTTAATTCTTAGAATTGATTATTTGTATAATACCAGCTCAAAAGTAGCTTTATTTCTCATTACTAAATTAATTTAGTATTCACACAATGTTTTGACTGATTAAACTATTTGAATATGAGACATATGTCTCCTTTTTTTTCAAAAGCAATTGATGTGATGTATAAAATTATGTATTTTTAAGTATTATAGACCTTAGTAAATACATAAGTATTTTGTATTTAAAAAATGTTTATATTCAAAAGTGTTTATTTAAGGCAAAACCTTTATAATTTATATTTTCAAAGTTAAGTGCTTCTATAAGATTTCTAGCATAGAAAAAATATATTTTATGCATTACATTTCACAGAATTATTTAAAAAAAAATTTCTGTGCAATTTTCTATTGTCCTTATAACCACCAGTTTATGCATAACTGGTTACTAATTACTAGCCAAAAAAACGTTTTCCAATTCTTATATTATTGTATTTATTTCTAACTATCTAAAGAACAAAGTTAACTGCTAAATAATTATTTATGTGGTGACTTAGGACAAGTGCTAAAGTGTAGTACCATCTACTGTCCCTAATCAGAGTTTTCGTCTTTAATGGTGTGCCTAAAGAGCAAAACAAAAAAAAAGAAGGGAGGGGGGAGGGGTTAAAATGTATTTCTGAATTTGATTTTTACATAATTGGAATATCTTAATTTCAAATCAAGTTTTTTTTTTGTGCTTGATTGTTTACATAAATGTTTTTAGGTTCGTTAAAACTTGTCCCCAGCTTTTTTTGTCATCACAATCCAACAGATTTTAGACTTTCATGGACACTAGATACAACTGATAACTTAAATAACTTTCAGTTTTAGTAGGGGACATCATAACTTTGTTCAGAAATAAGTATTTTGAGTGTAGAAATTTATATGTGCTTCCTGATTGGGTGTATATATCAAAGTACAATGGAGTCTCGAAAATCCGAGGTAATTGGGGTTCACTCTACCTCGGATTTCTAAAAACACGGATTATCCAGAAAATTCTTTTAGAAGTAGAAATTTAAAACTTTTAGTGTGCTATAAGGACGTAAAGTCGTTAATTTGAAGTCGTTTTATGTATCAAATTATTATTTACAGAGCAGACGCTAATTTATCTTTAGTAATCAAGGAATATTTCGTGATACTTGGTGAGTGTTATTGACACTGTTCTCCCAATACTTTTTTTTCTTTATTGTTTGTAAAAAACGAAATTTTGCAATAGTGAAATATTCTTTTTTTCAGGTTTTAATGCAAATCATCTTTTTAACTGCTAAAGATTAATCTTAAAATTTAAATAAAGCACCTCGCATTAACCAGAGCCTCGAACTATTGAGACTCGAATTTTTGAGACTGTACTGTAAATAGAAAAAAAATGGGTGTCATCACCATTCTTACTTATAACAAATTACTTTTAACTTTATTGTTTATTTCTTTATTTTTATCTTTTTTTGAGCTTATATTAAGTGAATCTTTGTTCAGAAGATAAATTTTTTTTAAGGTAGCCATTGTTTATGTCTTGTCGTGAGATAAAATAGGTCAAAATACTACTACCATCCATGACATTACCATCCAGCACAAAAGTTGTAAACACATGGTTAGAACAATAGACTGAGGACAGAATGATACTAAGTGTATTATTTCTAATATGTTGCATGCTTTATTTTCTTGAAGTAATTTTTCGAATTATGGATGTTTTTCAATAGGTTGAACTGAATCCGTCAGAAAATCAGTTAATACACAGACCAGTCACATTAATGTGACCACCTGTCAAAAGCCAGAATAACCACCTTTCGCAGAGCGGACTGCGACGTGCTTTCGTGACTGCTTTCGCTTCTGCGCGACGTGCTTTCAGACTCAGTTAGGGCCCTGGAAGTGTTCACTGATAGGTTGAGCCACACACACACACGCCGACTCCAATGCCATGAACAGTTGCACCAGATTACGCGGCTGAGGATGCATGGCGCGAATAGCCTGATCAAGATGGTCCCACTTATTCTTGATATTCGTGATTGGGTTTGAGTCAAGAGAGTTTGTTGGCCAGGGGAGAAATGAAAACTCATCCTGGTGCTCTTCGAGTCAGGCGCATACACTGGCAGCTGTATGGTACTTCGTATTGTCCTGCCTGTGGATGCCATCGTCCTGAGGAAAAACAATCCACAAATTGGGGTGGACATGGTTCGCAAGTACAAATACGTACTTATATTGATTCATCGTGCCTTCCACAACAATGAGTGCACCCAGAAAATTCCAGGAAAATATTCCCCAAACCACAATGCTCCCGCCTCCAGCTTAGACCGTTCCGGCAATGGTTCATTTCATTTCATTTCACACCTCCAGGGTCCCCCGTACCTACCACAGCTTCGTGGTTTAACCGGGATAGGGCCCTGAAGGGCGCTCTGTTCTTAATTTTGAACCAGAACCTAGGGTCGAGCAAACCCTAGGCCCATCACACCCAGAGTTATCGTTTCACTTGGAGGACTTTGTGACCACGACATTTTTAACGCCTCCCAGCCACCATTAATCAAGGCGGTGGATCTTTGATCGGCTGGGATCGAACCCGGGTCCCTCCGGACACGAGTCTGATGCCTTACCGATCGGGCCACCACGGCCCCTTCCGGCAATGGTTGCAGGATGTTTGGTTTCAGAGGTTTCATGCCTTATAATCCAATGTTCATGTGTCCGATGGAGCATCAAACGGGATTCAGCAGAAAATGCTATCTGACGCCACTCAATGGACGTCCAGCTGCGGTACTGGCGTGCAAATTCCAGGGTTCGTCGTCGATGGAGAGTAGTCTGCATAGGTGCATTAACCAGGCTTCTGCTTCGGGAGCCCAGACGCAGCAACGTCCGCTAAACAGTAGTTTGGGAGACCATGTTGGTAGCCCCTTGGATCATTTGGGGGGTCAGTTGTTCAACGGTGGCCTGTCTTTTAACCAGAATACATTTCCGCAGCTGTTGTTTACCTCTGGTTTCTATGCCTCCTGGTGCACCACGTTTGGACAGTCCCGTTTTTCCATGTATGGTACACTTTTACCACTACGGCAATCGAACACCTCAAAAACTCAGCCATTTCTGAAGTCCTTCCTCCCTTGACTCGAAAGCCAATGATCATGCCCTTTTGTACGTCGGATAAATTGCTTCATTTTTGCATTACACCAATGATAGAAATGTTTTCCAAAGCCCTCGCAGACCCTTTATATGCCCTCAACCAGGGCCGGATTAAAGATTTGGGGGCCCATAGGCAGGACAAGAGACGGGGTCCCCTCCTATTTGAAATTTACTAATCACGTGTAATATTAATATCGTCAATAATTTATATTAATCATAATTTTGTAAATGAATTAATAATTATTATAAGTGAATTAATAATAATTATGATTAATTAATTAATTGCTTTATGTAATTGTTTTGATTAACTGATCATACTTCTCACAATAATACTATTTTTTCAATGTTGAATCTAAATTAAGCTTAAGTACACACATTCACTTAAGTCGCATTGCAAATTGCATCAAATAATGTTGCACCAAAGTGTTTTATTGTGCTTAGGACTTTTTTTTAAATACAGTTTTACTGACCAATTGCATAATTTTCTTACTAACTAAGATTTATTATTTTAGTGAGTAACCACTAGAGTTTTTCTTAATAATCACATTATTACTAAAATGTGGTTAAATATTGAACTTTAATTGAAATTTGAAGATTTCGCCTAAAATACAAAACAAACATTTTTCGGTAAAAAGCGCATTTGCAAGCAGTAAAAATTAACAAAAAGTTAATGTTACACAAATACATGTGCATTACTGAAGCAAACCAGACGTGACATTTCTTCAGAATAATTTGTTATACTATTTACAGATAAATATGAAAAAGCTATGCTTCTAAATAGCAAATTCTTGGTTCATTTTTTAATAATATAAAGAAAATTCTAAGAATTATCTTTTTCATATATGAACACAAGAGCCTGTAATTACATTTAAGACGAATACCTTAGGAATCGTCTTTATGTAGTACAGATAAATATTACAAAAAGTATATACAGATAAATATCTCATTCCTCTACTTCTAAACTTGAAATGTTTAAGCAATTGGAATCTTTAGTCTTTAATTAAGCTGTTAAACAATAAATATATAGTTTAAAAACTAAAAGACTCGCTGTTGTAACTATATAAAGGAAAAGTAAAATAAAAAATAATATTAAAAAAATAGTGTTTAACAGCAAAAGGATGTCCCACAGCTTAGTATAACTTATTTTTATGAATTAACTCAAAACAGTAGGAATGTAAACACTGATTAAACAAATAACCTCAATGTGAAAAAAAATATATGGGGTGCTCTCAATTTAATATTTTGGCAAAGATTTTGCGTCATTGCAAAACGCTTCGGACACATGAGCAGGTGAGACTGAATTGCAAGGTTTCGTTACATTCATAGATATAGGAGAAGTCACTAAAAGTATGTTAATATAGCATACATATCTTTTTTTCTTTTTTAAAGTCAAATTTTATCGACAGATTAATTAACATTTCCAACAGAATTTGGTTGTAATAAATATTAAAATAAACGTTATTGAGGAAAAAAAATAGAAAATTATTTCATTAATCTTATTTCGGGGTTACAAAGAATTTTTTGTCGATGCACTTCCGAGGTCAAGCATCAGTTTCAAGAGGAGGTGTTCTTTGATGACTGCTGCTATGAATCGAAACTTAATTATTATTATTATTTATGATTTCTAATTCCTTATGACCGTAAAATACGTGTATCCAATATTTTGTAATTTTGTGCTTAAATAACGTTGACTTTATCATTTATTTCTTTCACACACACTCTTGCGCTTTAAAGTCATTTTAACTTAAAATTATGTAACTATTTTTTTAAATATCGTTCGATAATACAACATGACAGCACTGACTAGTTTTGAAAATAAATTTAAAAATTGACTTTTCTTAATTTTTTTGTAGCAAAACTATCTAACAGTCTTTCAAAATTTAATTTTTTTAAAATATCCCATTCGCTTGCCATAATGGCAAGTGTTGTCAATTTGTCTTGGGTCATTGAGGAGCGATGACAGCTTTTTATTATTTTCATTTTTGAAAAAGATCTCTCGCCTGTGGCGTTAGTGATCATCATAGTGCGATAAATTTGCAACGCAGTCATTACATTTGGAAATGTTGATTGCAGTTTGTGTTGAAATATTATTTTGTATGATTGAGACACTGGGATCACAGGTGTGTCACGGAATTCTTCAAATTGGCAAATGAAATGTTTAAAATGAACCATCTCATCACCAAATTGTGATTCAACATCACAAGAGTAGGATTCTAAAAATGTTGAGGCACTCTTTTGAATTTGTTCTTCAGTTTTTGCAGGAAATTCACAAAGAAAACCAAATCTTGAATAAATGTTTTCATATGATTTTAAACGATGAAAAAGTTCTTGAGTTAATTATCCAAAATTGGAATGTATGTTTCTGTTTTTCTTCCCCTTGAAGAGTCACTTCCTTAGCTGCACCTTCATCAGAATACTTTTTTCTTTTTCTCTTTCTTTTGCTTCCACCCTCATCAGAATACTTTAAGTTGCTGACTTTGTTCTCATAGAACTTAAAGTTTTCTCGCTGCAATTTCAAAAAATCTAAGAGGGATTTTAAGAGAAGGATGGCACTTTGAAGCTCTATCGTTTCGCTTTGTAGAGTCTTGCTTACTGCATTGATGCGGTCTAGAATCGTTGACCAGAAGTCAGTCATGATGACATTTTCTTTCTTCAGCATTTCTTTTTTTTTATAGATTTCTCATTAGCAGGGCCCGATTACTAAATAGGCCAACTAGGCCGTGGCCTGGCCCAGCTTTTTAGGGGGCCCCCAAATGGCTAAAATTACTTCAGCATGTGGCTAAAATTGTTATAGCCAAAGGTTCAAATTACAAAGTTTGACCCAAAAAAAAAAGTACTTGGCCTAGGGCCTCGGGATATCTCAATCGGGCCCTGCTCATTAGTTCATAAGAAATAAAAGTAAGTAACAACTGGAAAATCCCGTATTTGGAGATAGTGGATTCAATTATTCATTTAATAACAGATAAAGAAAGAAATTCTTGGCTGTGATGAAGTAGTGCTATGTTATGATGGACGAAAAGGTTAAGAAGCAGAGATTAGAATGTCAATTAAATTCCCGTGGGAAACTTTTTATCGTAGCCGGTGCCTGATTATCCCACAGGCCTACTAGGAATGGGTCTGAGGCCCCATTTTCTTAAGAGGCCTCAGACTTTTTAAACACTTTTGCATAGCATTAAAATAATATGCACATATTTTTTTAATAATAAAAAATGAATGATCTTAAACAAAAATTTTTTTTAGAGAAGTAGTTTTATTTCTTCTGCTACAAATTAACTATGTCGTAATTGTGAGGGACCCCCCGCGACCATACGGTACAGAAATGAATTCACAAATGTACATTATAAAATGATGTACATAGTTATGTACAGGGGCGTGCACATAGGGGGAATGGGTACACCTGTTGGCCGGGGCCTCAAGCCTGAAGGGGCCCCAAAATTTCAAAAATCACTAAACTACAGCAATATGCAGCAGGCCCCAAAAAGTCAGTTGTGACGGGCCCCCAAATTTCTGCGCACACACCTGGTTAAGGAGACAAATGGGCCTCAAAAATGCATTTGAAGGATCCCCAACACTATAAAATCAGCCATTGCATAGAAGTCTTCAAGGGGCCCCAATGCCATTGTTGGCCTTGTTCCTCTCCTCGTCCTCACTTAGTTAGTCCTAGTCGGGCCCTGTTAGTAGCTTAAACCTAATCATATGAAGGTGTAAATGATACATTTCCACTCCATGTGCTGCGCAACGACAAAATACAGTACCTAATAACTGGAACAGTATGAGACAATTTAGGTAGTCAATTATTTTTAATGATACCCTCAATAAAAGCACTCATATCGACATGATGCTCGCACATTGAGTATCTATTCATTCTTTTATCTAAGGAACTGCGAATTCCCACGAGCCACGTGTGTCCGAGCTTTCCGTCCAGTGCATTTGCAAAATACTAAAATAACGCCGTTGACACCCCTTCCCCCACCCTGTTTCCTTGAATCCCATTTGGACTTTGGGGGCTTTTGGAATTTATCCTTGTTTGTACTTGCTGCAGGTAGTAAAAACATTCCCTTTTGTGTTCAGTGAGTGTTGAAAACTTGTTTGACTGTCAGAGGGAAGAAGAGGTTGCAAGCTGTAACTTTTATCGTATCCTAAATGATTCAACGGCGTAAACTAATTCTCTAAAAAAAAAGTCCCTAAAAAAAAGGTCCAAAGGACGGGGCCCCTGAGAAGCTCGGGGCCCCTAGGCGGGTGCCTACTCTGCCTATTTAGTAATCCGGCTCTGCCCTCAACTGCACTGTGCTAAAAGTGCATTCTATGATTAGTTATTTAACGTTGACGTCAAAAGTATGGGGTATCTTTTTTTAACATTAATGTGACTGGACTGTGTAGTTTTAAGTACTTATTGTATTTTTTCTAATTTTTAATGATAAATTTCATGAAGTAATAAGAAAAGGAAGAAATAGGAAAAAATAAAATAAAAAAGTAATCAAAAAAAAAAAAAAAAATAAAAAAAAAAAAGAACAAAAAAAAAAAAAAATAAGAAAAATAATATAGAGATATAAAAAAAGTAAGAGTAGACCCCGCCCCCCCCCCCCACATCCCCCCCTCCTCCCCTGCCCATCCCACCACCCAAATCCAAGTCCAACCACCCCCACCAAAAAACCCATCACCACCCACCCCCATCATCTATCGCAAAATAGCCCCGAAACCCCCTTAACTCTCTCCCTGTATTATTATACAACATCCGCCATATAATTTAACATATTAGTTTACATTACCCCCCACATAATTAACACATTTTACCCCCACCCCCCCCCCCCCCAAATATAATTGACCCCCCCCCTATACAAATGTCGAACCACACCCCTTGTGAAAAGTTGAAAAAATTTGGGTCCAAATCTCTCTAGAGAAAAGTGCCAATAAAGTATCCGTTGAGAGCTATTATCACACTGCGCTACTCTTTTTCCTACTGTCACACAGAATTCTTGACACCATCTTGCAAAACACACACTCCTGTCATCGATCTCTCATCACTCTCTCTACAGCCAGACTACTCTCTCTCTATAACTATCAATCTCTAGCTCTCCTCTACACATCATACCTCTCGAGATCTCCCATCGCTACGCGCTATACGCACAAATCCGCTTCTTTCTCAAGTCTACCTCATGAGACTGACGCACTCTAACTATACATAATATATACGAGCAACTCATCACGTCATACCTAAACATGATCTCACTCTAGATCGAACAGTACAACTATGTGCAACACTCGCTCCTATCTATCTCGCTTTGTATCACCAATCACATAAAAGTTGGGGATGTGCAAACAAGATACACACTCTACACTATTATGTATCAGGGATGTCATGAATATTGTTGAGAACACACACAATACGATCATCATACAATATTTTAAATCTATATCTATTTTTGAAATGCTGAAAATGTGTTATTTTGAAGAAAAGTTATATCTTAACATTAAACACACACACAGTATCTGCTCGGAACATTATATCAATAATTTATATTTCTTATGTATTATATATTTTATATAAATATTTATATTTTCAATTTGTTCTTTTTGAGCGAGCAAGCCAGATTGCGAATCTCACATTTCATCACAAGCAGTCCAATAGACAAAACTCGAAAAAGAACTTATAAAACCACTCTCAACCTGTTCATATCTATAGTTTTTTCCTTTGATGCCGAAATGCTTCAGTTTGTCCGCACGAGGGTGAGGCGATTCTGATCTCTTCTTTTAACTATACTAATATTTTTCGGCGACTGACATGGAGTGTAGGTAGTACTTACACCCATCCCAATAGAAGTCGACACAACTAGCCCGCAAAAAACCGAGACTCTCCTAATTCCCCGAACATTTCAACGAGGAAAATGAACACCAAGCATTTTATAGGATTTTTAAAAAAAAGCACACTTATGTTTGTAATTGTGAAATTGTTTTTACATTTTTTGTTTAAGGGTGTGTTAATACGGAGTCCAATGTAAGTTGAATTGGACTATAATATAACTATAACACTCCTACAGATCGCTGTGCATTTGATGAGTTGCAAGTCCGAGATCTGACTAGTACACTGGTTTGCTGAGTCAGTGATATGAGTTTAGTAGAGGGATTGGGGGGTGAAAGGTGGGTATTTTTTGTTTGGTTGGTAGTTTGGGTGGGATTGGGATGATAAGGCTGTATATGTTATTGTAGGATTTGGTGTTGTTGGAGGGGTTGTGTAAGCTAGTTTGGTGTATAGTATTATTATATTTATTAGAGATTGTGTTGGGGGTTTGGTATGGTATGGTTGGGGAGGTGTGGGGTTTTGGGATGTGAAGTGGGGGGTGTGTGTTGTAGAGTGTGAGTGAGAGTATATATATATAGTAATGTGTATATCTATTTTATTGCGCTAATAGTGGTTTTATGTTTTGAAAAAGGAGGATTTATATGTGTAGGTAGTGATAGAGTGAGTATATTTTGTGTGGATTGGGATTGTGGGGGAATCTCTCATCACTCTATACTATCTATCATTATAGTGATCTAAGATCTACATCATCATACTTTTTAGGGGTTTGAATTTTTTTATTTAATTGGTAGTGTAAGTATGGATTGGTGTTTTGATTGGGGGGTGTGGTTTGGGGGGGGGGGGGGTGGGGGGGTAGGGGGGAATTTTTTATATGGATTGTTTGGGTGAGGTTGGTTGGTTTGGGGGGGTGTGGTTGTTTGGGTGTAGGGGATGTGTGTTTTGTATGTTGTGTGTGGGGTTGGTGTGTTGATAAGTAGGTTAGAGGTTGGTGGTTTTTTTAGGTTAATTGGTTGTTGGATTTGGGTGGGTTGTGTGTGATGTGTGTAAAGTTTTGTTTATTTTGTGTGTGTTTTGTTATTTATGGGGGTATGTGTGAGGGGGGTTTATGTTATTATATGGGGGATGGTGGGTTTTGGTTTGAAAGGGTTAGAGTTTTTAAAGGGTGCAATTTCCTGTACACTTGTGCTTTTTAGCATAGTATTCCCATCATTTTAAAATGGGTAGTATTAAATGAGATAAAAATCAGAAGAGAGTTAAATGAAAGAATAAAAAATATGCTTTTTTTTCTCATTAAAATTGACTTCAAAAAAAGAAAACAATATAGATATATATATATTTTTAAGTTTAATTCTGTATGTGTAGAAATAGTATTTTAAAATACTGCTACTCTTTGTTATATGTCCACT
The DNA here is from genome assembly GCA_038373865.1 of Uloborus plumipes. Lineage (NCBI taxonomy): Eukaryota > Metazoa > Arthropoda > Arachnida > Araneae > Uloboridae > Uloborus > Uloborus plumipes. The sequence continues at coordinate 81,441 of JAXGGA010004146.1, read as the reverse complement.
TTCTGAAAAAAATTTACAAATTCACTGTTTATATGCTGTATAATTATAACAAAAGAAAAAAAACTTTAACCTTTCATTTGATGAATATTTTTTACTATCTTTTTTTAAAACATTTATATGTACATGCTTCATGGTTGAATCATTATTAAAATTATCATTATTATTATTACTATTACAATTTGTACAAATAATGCACACATTACTGCAACAGTCCTCATTTTTAAGGACTTTTCTGTGCATCCATTTTTTTTGCATAGTGCTTTAAAATTCCCTCATTGTTTTCATTACAATAAGTCCTTAATACAGTGGCTCTAATAAAAATATTATGACTAATTTGAAAGCATCCAAAGAATCAAAATTTAAATTTTTAAATTGAGTATGAAGGAAGTATTTAAAAAATAAAAAATAATCAAGGGAGGAAAAATCCTAGGGACAAAATCAATATAAGAAATAAAAGTTTGTACTGGCTAAATTGAAAGACAGAATTAATGAAATTAAAATTTTTCAAGAATTTTAGAGTTTAAGTTAAAAAAGGATTTAAATCAATGATTTTTTAAAGAAAATTAGTTGATTTAAATCATTGAGACCCTGCTGACATTGATGACATAAAAGTTAGACATTTCACATTAAAAGTTTTGAGACATTCCTTTACAATGGCAGATGATCTTTCTGATTTGTTAGTGAAAGAAGGTCCCATCATGAAAGTGATGCGAGAAATTATAGATGTGTTAATCCACCACAATGAAATACAGGTAGTTATCAAAATAATGGAAACACTTGAGGTTCATAAGAAAAATCTACCGTTCATCGCCAAATAAGCGATCAATTGTTCTTTAACTTTAGTCATACAAAATATAGACTTTACCGGACATTTCCACATTGAAATTAAATCACTCATGCATTTGGGGGATGACAAAAAGGGGGGTCGGAAGAAAAACCGCTTTCTGACCATAACTCTTCGAAAATAGCTTGGAATAACCTATAAATTTCAGCAATTAATTAGCATACTATGTATAATTACTGTACAAATTTTTATGAACGTACCACTCTTACTTCCGAAGATATGAAACATTTTTTAAAAAACGGCAATTTTATTTGAAGGGTTTCTGCTCATAGCACGTAGACTTTTTGATCAAACCTTATCAAAACTTCAGGAAAGATGACAAAATACAAGAGAAAGAACATACTAAAACGGTAAATAAAAATATTAAAAATCCGATGAGATATGAACGTTAAAAGGAAATATTTTTTCACGGCGCATGCGCAAACGACAGAAATTTATAACTACAAAAATATTGTACCCTGATTTATACTTCATCTTATAAAAAAAGTTTCAGTTGAATATCATGAAAATTGAAAAAAGATATCAGCGATTTAGTGAGCTGTATTTCATTTAGTCGCAGATAATACTTAAATAGTGAGGGCCTGTCCACAAAGAGCTATTTTTTTTTTTTTTTTAATTAAAGGTTTCGCGTCATCGTTCAAAGCCAACGTTTCAGTGGGTGTCCGGATACTTTTGGCCACCTACGTATAAGGTTTTTTTGGCCGAATAGGCGAGATGTGACTTCTATGCTGAATATAAATTTTCAAACTGCGTATACAATTTAACATTGGAAAAAATGCTCGATTGTCACCACACTGTTTGTGGACAACTCCTCCAGCATATGTATCAAAATAATTATATATTCAGTTCATTAAATATTTATCTAACACAAGAATGAAGTAATATTTTTAGTCTCAGGAACTTAACCTCTATTGTTATACTAATATTAAGTCTTAATTTATGTGGCATTACCATGGAACATGGCCCCTGCATAGAACGAGGTTCTAATGTAAGTCGCATGCATTTGGTTTTTTTAAATATACCCATGACAAAAAAAAAAAAAAAGGTTGCTTTAGTAAAATTAGCAACATAAAATTTTTAATTTTAATTTCAACTGATTCAGTGAGTGAGTGCAGTCACTGCCTTCTAAATAAGTTGAGCTAAAACTCTGGAAACAAGTTTCACAAATGTTTTGTTAATTGGAGATTGATATTTTTCCTTGCCTCAATCAATACATTTTTCTTACTTTTTGCCCTTTCTAAGTTACAGAAAGAAGCAAACTTTATTGTTTTGTGTTAATTTTTTATATCTTGTTCTGTGCTTATTTTTCTGTGCTTATTTTTACCAGGGTTGGTAATTCTGTTTTGAAAAAAGGTATTTTTTCTAGAAGAGTGGAAAAACTCATTGAAAGAATGGAAAAAAACTAATTGCAAATAAACAACTGCACTGAATTTTGTTGATTAAGGAACAACAACCGTAAAAATAATACTCTGCAAATGAGTCTTTTAGTTACTACTTTTTTTATTATTATATAAATTTTTAAGCTGCATGTCATTGCTTTTTTAAAAATGAATTGAACTGCCACTACTATAAATCATTTAAGCAAGCAATTCTACCTAGTCATCCTAGACAAGAAGATGTGTTACAATTTTGGTGCTGGTAAACGTCAATAAGAAATCGTTTGTTTGCTCAAAGTTCCTCCACAGACTATCTCCAATGCAATTAACTAGTACAAAGAGCTGAAAAACCAACTGTGAGATTAGAACCAGCAACTGATCGCTTCGGCGAATAGCCAGAAAAGAACGCAATCTTAAGCCGTACAAGCTCCAAAAAGTGGAACTCCTCAAGAAACAAACAAGCACATACGACTTCAAAGCTGTTGTGGGGCCGCAGGTGAGCGATAGAAGCTTATCCTCTTTACGGGTAAGAAGCTATTCACCGTCAATGGGATGCATAACCACCAAAATGATAGAGCCTGGTCTCCTGAGGTTCCTGTCATGTCTGCCATTGTTGTACACCACCAAAATCAACCATCGTTGATGGTTAGGGGAGGACTTTGCGCTAGGGGCAAGATTCCCTTGTTTTTATGGTTTAAAGGGTCCAAATCAACCAAGAAGTGTAGCGTTGTGACATTTTTCTGGTCGTCGTACTTCTTTGACCCCCAACAGCACTTTTTGGCAATGAGGATTGGATGTTCCAGTAAGGCTCATAAGTCAAAAACGACTCAGGATTGGTGCCCAACCTGCTTGGTGCCAGAATGGGCGCCCTACTTGCCAGATCTCAATCAGGATGACAGTGTGTGCTCCATTTTGGAGATCAGGGCCTGTGCTAATCCCCTCAAATGCTTGAAGTCTCTGCATTGAGAATGGAACCGATTGTCGCCGGAAAAGCAGCAGCCCATTGCTGAAAATTTAAAGCTGCTTTTAGACTTGTGCATTGCTGCTGGAGGAGGCCACCTCAAAACCAGCAGAGTATTTTTTTGGTTCAAGTCATGTTAACGTTATTAACGGTTATTTTGCTGAATTCCCTTTATTTAATAAAATTATAATAAATTTTCGTCCGGGTTATATAGACACAGTGGAACCTCATTTTTTCATTTTCAGTCAGACCATTGACAAAAAAACGTACCAAGTAAGAAAACACTAAATTGGGGTCAAAATTGATAATCTAATTATATACTGTTTAAAAGTTGACACTTATCCAATGCACTAGTGAGAAAAAGGTGTAATCTTTACTTGTTTTTATTTTTAGATGTAATTGAATTTGTATCATGTTTTACATACTAATAAAGTTTTTCTCCTTTAAATCACTTTCTCATCTGTGAGGACTGTGTTTCGACATCGACTGTGTTCGACTGTGTTTTGACATCTGTTTTTTCATTTTCAGTCAGACCATTGACAAAAAAACGTACCAAGTAAGAAAACACTAAATTGGGGTCAAAATTGATAATCTAATTATATACTGTTTAAAAGTTGACACTTATCCAATGCACTAGTGGGAAAAAGGTGTAATCTTTACTTGTTTTTATTTTTAGATATAATTGAATTTGTATCATGTTTTACACACTAATAAAGTTTTTCTCCTTTAAATCACTTTCTCATCTGTGAGGACATCCTGCATTATTTCTTCATCTTCATCAGAGTCGTTAGAAGCTGGGATGAAATCCGATATTGGGAGAATTCGTAATGTGATAGATGATGCATCGACTTTTGGGAGAATTATAAGAAGAGTGTCATCAGCTCTAGTCCTCAGATATCAGAACGGAAGAATGGAGAAAACCCTTCTCACAATGGACCGTAAGACTAAACAAGAAGAATGCCGAAGCTTCTTTAAACAGTTATAAAACTCATTTATGTTGGAAAAGAAGTTTTGTATAAGTCCTGTAGAGGAAAAAGTATCTTGATCTGTTTATAGAAAAGCATACTAAGTGGACTTTCTGAAGATGAAAAACGTAAAATCCGGAATCTTTTAACATTATCAAGGGAGCCTTTTTCAGAGACCAGCAGAAAATGACGTTCGCGGTATAGCATACGAAATGAACAGCGTAAAATTGGGGTTACACTGTATATATATTATTGATAGTGTAAAATGTCAAAAGTTAAGTACCAAGCCACCAAGAAATTAAAAACATACAAAATAATTCAAATAAAAAGACAAAAAAGCAAAGAAAAATGCTGCATAAGACTCAGCTCGTCAGTCTTGCTTCAAGACCAGAATAATACTTCATTAAATGGATAATTAGGCCCATGCACTAAAAATACCAAATATGTAAACATTGAAGACACAGCTCAGAATGTTAGTTTTTTAGCTATGACAAATTGCTATATGTTTTCTTTTTGGACCTCAGACGTTGTATAGTTCCTCTTTCAAATTTCCAGTCTGCCAACATTACTCACCCCCCAGCCCCTGCTGGGCTAACATGGGGCCCGCTGTTTTGTCATGCGGGACAAGATTGCAGACCCAAAGCTGCATAGTCCATCCACCTTCCCCTACTGGTGTGATCCCCTCTCCTTTAGAGGGTGCAGGTTCGCCTTTGGCACTCGTGAGAGCAGGTGGAGCAGAGGGTGGGGCCCATTGAATTCAAGATGTCAAAATTCAATTTTTTTTCTTCATGGTTATGATTAAAGGTGGGAGAAAGGTTAATAAACTATTTTTCTTTTGAAAAAGTTCTGACTATTAAATATAACTAATGTCTTAACAGCGGCAAAAAATCGATTTTTGGGGGAATTTTTTAGGATAGAAGAAAAAAAGCGAGTCTAGCGAACTTTTTAGATTATTTTATTACATGTCCGAGCATGGGGAAAAACATTTTTTCAGAGAAAAATATTCACATGCATGCGATTTTTATGCACATTCATGCAACTGCTGTTTTCAATCGGCAAAACAGATGGTTCACAACATTTTCATGTGAAACAAAAAAAAAAAAAAAAAAAAAAAACACCATTTAAACTTTCAAGCATTTTTCTTCTATTTGAACTAAAAGCATTCTCGAAAAAAATCTTTACCATGTTTTTAGCAAGTGGAAATGCTTTTTTTTACAAAAAGCATATTTTTTTTCAAACCTGAGAGCATATTCAAATTTCATAATTTTTTTAGTTATTTTTAGTTCATATAGAAAGAAAATGAAAATGAAAATAGTGTTTTTTTTTTTTTTTTTTTTTTTTTTTTGCAGATGAAAATAACAAACTCCATCTGTCCCACTGTTTGAAAACAGCAGTCGCACAAATGTGCATAAAAAACCGGTTGCATATGAATATTTTTCTCTAAAAAATGTTTTTTCCCCATGTTCAGACATGTAATAAAATAACCTAAAAATTTGCTAGACTTACTTTTTTTTCTTTATCCTAAAAAATCCCCCCCCCCCCAATAGTTTTTAAGCTTTTTAAAGCATCACCTCCCCTTCCCCCTTAATACAATTTTAAAATGAAATTGAAAAGGAGAGATGAATTAATTTTTGTTCATGATGTTATAAAGATCAAAGCATAACAACATTTCCTCTGGGCATCAACTGAGCCTTAAAAAGAATGTACACTACAAAGTGCCAAGGCGACAAAAAACTAATCCAAGTGCTTATTTTATATAAATGAGTGATTCCATACCAACTCATCAGAAAAAAGAAAAGTTGGTTACACGACCAACTCGGATTTTCTTTTAATTTGGCATACATGTTTATCATATAGAGGCATGGAAAAGTCCAAATTGTTAGGTTCCTGCTCCACTTATTTTCTGAGATACATGCCCTCAAAGTTTGTCCGCCACTTCAAAATACTAAAAAAGTGATGTTATTTAATCATTTTTTATAAAAAATCGTACTCATGCAAAATAAAAGTGTTAGATATCTATGGACACTAGTTACTCCAGACATTCAGAAAAAAAATACTAGAATGTTCATAATGAAAATTGCTAAGGTACAGGGCTCTTTGAAGTTGTCATCACAAAAACTCGATTTTGCCGATTTTGCTAAAATTGAGGAATTTATTCCAAAAAAGGAAGACATAACCAAAGGTTTACTCACTTTCTGGTAGTGTACAGATGTTTACTATAAATGGTTACACAATGCATAACTTGGATTTCTCACTCCTTCTTGGAAATATTTAAGCTTAAAGATAAGCCATAAGGCAAAAACATGCGTTTTTGGCCATCTTGGCAGCCATTTTTCTCATAAAGGGGGAGCAGTAGAAACTTTAATTTTTTTTTTAAACAAGCCACTGATATGTTAGCTATTCACAGGAAAAGAGTTTACTTTTGGTTATTTCTTCCATTAAGAGATATCCTGCTGACAGTATATGCATGTTTTTCGCGACGACCATATGCTTTTGTTCCCCCTCTCATGGACTTAAAATTAATTAAACCAAAAAATAACGATATATTTATTAATAGCTGTATTATCTACCCAATATGTCATGAAATTTAATTTATTAAATCATTGAACAATAAATTAGATAATTGATGAAAACAAGAAATAGTATTTCTCTGATGCCTGAGCATTATGCATTCATAATTATAAAGCACTAAATACTTTCTTGAGAAATTAATTAACATAAAGGAGCTCTAAATATTTATATTATAAGCAGTACCCAATCTTGTGATTGGGATACTCCTGTTTTTAATTGCAGAATTTCTTGAATATCACATGAATATCAGGAAAATAAATGAGGTCTTTTCGTTTGATGTAGGATATTTTGTGACAAATTTCATTTGATGGGCTACTAACTGAGCATGGTGATAAAGAGCTATTAATTTCAGCATCGAATTCCATTTTACCTTATTAACAGTTAAATATTTACAAAATAATGAAATAAATAATTTAATACAAAGCCATGCTTGAAGAATTAAAATGAGTGCAACTAATTTATTCCCATACTGATCTTCAGGGCCGGCCTTAGCAAATGCGAGGCCCGATTGGAGAACTCTGGCGGGGCCCCTTCGCAAAATGATTACATTTAGTTTGAGGCTCAAATAAATATAACTCTTTTTAAAATAAAAACTTTTTGTTTCGCTATTTTTTTACAAGAAAAAAAATAATAATAAATCAATAGCTTGCTAAAACAAGCCATTACAGACTAACCTTTCTTTCTATTTTATGCACCTTCCCTGACCCTTTCGTTGATGATGAAAAGACTACTTATATAACCGTTTCATATATCCGAAAAAGCATGTTGCATTTTTGATTATATTCCCAAGAACCAAGTTGTACTAGTGGCAGGCAAATGGTGGGGTATATATGTTTAAATTTTGGAGAGGGCTAATGGGACCAAGCTTAGAATAATAATTTAGAGGATGGCATAGGGTGGAGCGCTCTTCTAGACATTTTTCCTCGTTGAATTTTTAAAATGCAATTCTAAACAATCTTCGGTAATGTCAGAGGAATGGGCTAGAAATTCAGGCTCAAATTCAGACTCTCCTTTCTAAATATATATTTTAAAATGATATTTGAAGACATTTTAGGGAGCGGCGCAAGCGAGAGAATATTTTTAAGGTGGAGGGTGGCACTTTGAAAAAAAAATCCAACTCTCCCCCATCTCTTTGAGGGCTCTTCCCCGAAAATTTTGGAAATTATAGTCCTGAAAACGCAGTTTTAGACGTTCTCTTAGAGGACCTTGATATTAGATGGAGGTTTCTTACTAGAAATGCTTTGAAATTGTTGCCTCAAAAACTAATTTTAAGTTACTTTTGGCCAAGTTATGGAAGAAGGAACGGGTACCCGTTCCTTCTCCCATAACTTGGCCAAAAGTTAGTCCCACGTTCAGAAATTTTCCTTGAAAATATTTCAAAATTATCTCTGGCGGCATTAAACAGAAAGTTGGGGATTGGGTGCTCTCTAGCAGAAAATTGAAAAAAATTAAAGGCACAAAATGGCAATTTTAGGATTTCCCTGGTTTTGTCAAGTGGGTTTGTCTTCTGCCCCTTAGCTCCCTAGGCTTGAGCCCCTTAGCTACCCCGTAGGCGCGCCACTGATGACGAAAAGACTACTTATATAACCGTTTCACTGCGTGAGTGTAAGATTGTATTTAGTAACGTTAAGGGCATTGAAGTTGGTTCAAAATTGAAGTTCCAAAAGTGCTATTTTAAATGATTTTAGGTGAATTAATTTTAAATGACAATGTTTTTAGGTGTTTGAAGAATTTTCCCTGAAAAATTTTTAAAAACTGAAACCCAGGAAACGAAATTTTAGACACTCCCTAATATTTTTTGTGGGAGAAGGCTTCGGAGAAGTAAGATTTTGAACACGTTCTTATTTTCAGACGAGGTTGAAAAAAAGGGGGGGGGGGGGAAGAAAGGGGAGAAGGGCACACAATTAATTGACCAATAATTTATATTGGTTGAAATTTGAAGTGTCGTGATTTCTTTTTGAAAAAAAATAAGATTTTCCCCCAACATTATTTATTTTTGTTCTTAAAATCGCTTAGTTTAAAACAAAGCGCATTTTTTACTTCTCTTCAGTAATAAAGAATATTTAAAGAAAAATCATCAACTCACCATTCTGTATTGTGGGCCCTAATTCTCTGGTTGCCGTTTTGGTTAGAGCAGTGTTTCACAACTTTTTTGAGATCATCACCCCCTTTAAGACGCTGACTGAGACTAATCACCCCACCCCCTTCTTCCTCGAAAAAAACATAAATGAACATCGATATTATTAAAAATATAAGCAATTTTAACCAATCACTTTTAAACTAAAAATATTAATAAATAAATAAAATACCTTTATTTTTTTATTTCACAAAGCGAATTGATAATCATTTGATGGGTAATATTTAACTAAGATCATCGACGTACTTTTCAAAAATAGAAGTACATTTTTCAAGAAATTATTTTCCTTTCTACACTAGAATCTGGGGGAATTAAAATCATTGAAACTAAAAATTTGAAAGAAAATATTGAAAATCTGAAAATTCATAAAATGGACAATGAAAGACGAAATACTTCCTAAGGTTCAAGGAGGAAGCTCTTGAACTTTAATTAGTTTTTTCCTTAACTTGTGATTAATTGTCTGAACTCTGAACAACCGGTTTCGTACATGTTTACACACAAATTCGGTTTTCGCCATCCCTTTACTACTAGTGTTTTCTCTTCTAAATACCCAACACCCCCTGTAGCCCCTTTAGAATTTACCGCCCCTTTGAGGAGGCCAAATCGCCCCTTAGGGGGCGATCGTCCCCAGGTTGGGAATCACTGGGTTAGAGGGTAATGGGAGAGGAGAGATCTCTACCAAAATTTTAAATCCCTAAAACACCATTTTAGGCAATTGACCTCGTTATTAGAGAAAAGGCAAGTCTTCCAGAAATTTTCGGAAATTTATCAGAATATAGAAACAAATATACTATTCATCCATAAATCTGGCACTGAAAAGCACCTATCCCCGAAAGCAGAATACTGCTAAATCGGCGACGTACGTCGCAGAACAGACATCGGGGCTGCAGAACAATTCTGTTCAAAATTGAGCAACCAAAAAAAAAAAAAACGAATTTTTTCACAAGAGAATCGCAGGGGCGCAGGTTTTCAATTGAAGTTTTGCAGGTCTTCACATTTTATCCGCAGAACTTCAGTGACCACACTTCGTAGCATATATTAGATATTCAGTTATGTTTAAAACCATGTTTCCTCATGACGGGATCGCGGGGACGCAAGCTTTGCTTGAAATTCTTCGGGCTTTCACATTTTGGCCGCAGAACTTCAGTGACGAAGCGTGTAGTACAAATAGTTTTTCAAATTATGTTTAAAACAATTAATTCTTCTGCGTTAAAGAGTCGCGGGGAGCGGAATTCGTTTGAAGTTCTGCGGGGGGCATACACATTTTATCCGCAGAACTTCAGTGACGAAACTTGCGGTACAAATTAGATATTCGACAATGTTCAAAACATTTTTTTTTCCTCGTGAGAGAATCGCGGGAGGGAGGGGGGTACTCGCCTGAAGTTTCGCGGTCTTTCACATTTCGGCCGCAGAACTTCAGAGACAAACTTGCAGTGCATATCAGTTATTCAAATGATATTTAAAACTATTAACTCTTCCTGTTGAGAGAATCGAGGGGCACAGACTTCGTTTAAAGTTCTACGAGCTTTCATATTTTGGCCCTGAACATCAGCAACGAAACTTCCAGAACAAATTAGCTTCTCAAATTTTCTTTTTAACAATAAATCGTTACTCATCAATAAATGGCAGGAGGGAGGGGGGGGGTGTTCGCTTGAAGTTCTCATTACGTTTTGACCGCAGAACTGCTGTGACGAATCTTACAGAACAAATTAAGATTTAAAATAATTTTTCCTACGGAAGAATCGAGGGGACACAAGCTACGTCTGTAGTTCTGCGGGCCTTATCATTTTGACAGCAAATTAGTATTAAAAACATTTTTTTCGGTGAGAGAATCGCGGGGGCAAAGCTTTGTTTTAAGTTCTGCAGCATTTCACATATTGCCGCAGAATTGCACTTACGGAATTCGCAGTGAAAATTATTTATTCAAATGATGTTTAAAACAATTTTTTTGCGTATGAGAAACGCGGTGTGGAGGGGGGGGGGGTCTCCTTTCAAGTTTTTTGGGATTTCACATTTTGGCCGCAGAATTTCTGACGAAGCTTGAGCTAAAAATAGTCATTCAAATTATTTTAAAACAATTTTTCCGCTAGAGAGAATCGCGGGGACGAAGTAATTAGATTTGAAACAAATAACTTCATGCTAAAATAAGGAAAATAGGTGCAGTCCACCCGGCATCCCCTCCCCCCAATCGGAAAAATGTTTTTTAACATTTGTTCTGCGATCCGGAAATTAGTTAAAATCCCAATAGCCGAGCTTGAACTTACAGAACTTGAGTTTTTTGAACTGAATTTCTGAACCGGTGATGAAGTATATATATGGTAAGCATTAATAACATGATTATAAATATATTTGTCAAACTAAAGCATTTAAAATATCTATATATATATAAAAGAAAGTCGTATTAGTTACACTATTTATAACTCAAGAACGGCTGTACCGATATGGCTAAAAATTGGTGAGTAGGTAGCTTAGAGCCAGGAGACGGACATAGGCTATAATTTATGTGTGTCAGTTACATAAAGAGAAAAAATGTCTTACGGACTTCGAATTTTTGACAGCCTTCATTTTCGAAGCCTTTTTTGACACCTCCATGGCTGAGCGACATAAAGCACACATTCTGGCAGTTTCCGGAGCGCAGTAAACAGGTTGTAAGTTAGCGGTGCGTTGAGTGTTATTTGACTTTTTGTGAATTAAATTATAAACAAACGCGTTACTTCTCTTGAAATTTATATGTGATAATCTGTCAGAAACGATTGCTCATTCCGAGGATCCCGCTGATCCCGACCGATATGCCGTTTGAATTTAAAAGACTTCAATTTCCGATCCGTCTTGCATTTGTCATGACCATCAACAAATCACAAGGCCAATTCTTAAAAGTTTGTGGTTTGATTCTAAAACATCACTGTTTAATTATATGTGGCATGTTCACGGGCCGGAAGACCATCTGCGTTGTTTATTTTTGCTCCTGATAATAAAACAAAAAATGTTGTGTATCACAAGGTACTTAAGTGAAGAGTAACCTATGTACTGAAATACAGAAACAATAATAAATGATTAATGTAGGTACTTAATTTTTTTTTTGTATTTTCTAATAGTAAAAAACTTAATAAATTCAAAAATTTGCTTATTTATTGCCTTTAAGGCGGAACAGAGTTCGCCGGGTCAGCTAGTAAATTAATAAAAATAAAGTAGAAGTATTTGCTAACTTATGAAATCTTTCTAATTCAAACTCTTCATAGAAAAATGAACCAGGGTGAGCCTCATTCTTTTCTTATGGTAGTTAATTTGAACTGTTGGATGTTCACTCTGTTACAGTCGATTTCATGATGAAAAAAAGAGATTTTTTCTTGAAATTGCAGACAGACTTACTGTTTGAGGCTGTTTATTCCACTTTATGCTTGTTCTGTGATTCTAACTTTTCTTTGTGATCATGAAGATTTTTTAAAGGCTTATTTGTCCACTCTGTTACACAAAGTGATCAAAATATTTAATATCCTTCGATAAATGAGTCATGAACTGGTTATTTAACTTCATTATACACAAAAAATTGAAACTCATCAAAAATTATGATTAGTTGGTGGAAATTATTTCAATTGATAATATTAATATAAGTAAAGAGTTTCAGACATGATTTGTACCATTATATATATATATATATATATATATATATATATATATATATATATATATATATATATATATATATATATATATATATATATATATATATACAGGGTGTCCACTCCAATTGTGGACCAATAGCTAATTTCTAAACCGTTAGAGATAAGCATATAGTTTATTTAGGAAAAAATCTCCAAATTACGAAAGGAATTTTGGGTCTATTCAATGTTTTTCAAAAAATCAAATTTTGAAAGAGTTAGGAAATTTAAATTTTTATACAGCCCCCCAGTCCTATCAATCATATTTAGTAAAACATTCTTGACACTGTAACGTTTAAAACTAAAAAAAAATCACTCTTCTACCACAAAAATTGACCGAGTTATGACGTTTTGAAAAATCAAGATTTTGCATTGTTTCATGACGTCATCGAGAGATTGTTTAAGGGACCGTATGCGAAATCCTTCAAAATCTTGATTTTTCAAAACGTCATAACTCGGTCAATTTTTGTGGTAGAAGAGTGATTTTTTTTTAGTTTTAAACGTTACAGTGTCAAGAATGTTTTACTAAATATGATTGATAGGACTGGGGGGCTGTATAAAAATTTAAATTTCCTAACTCTTTCAAAATTTGATTTTTTGAAAAACATTGAATAGACCGAAAATTCCTTTCGTAATTTGGAGATTTTTTCCTAAATAAACTATATGCTTATCTCTAACGGTTTAGAAATTAGCTATTGGTCCACGATTGGAGTGGACACCCTGTATATATATATATATATATATATATATATATATATATATATATATATATATATATATTCAATTTGGTTGTGTTTCATTAAACTCTAAATTGCAGTACATTATATGAAAAAATAAGAAAACACTTTTTGGTAACATTTTGACGGTAAATATATAATGCATAAATCTATCTTGCAGAACAATTTTGGGCAAATAATTTTGCGTTGCAGAACATCACTAAGTATTCTGCTTTGGGGCACCTATCCTTTCGTTACGCCACTTGTGAAAAGATTTAAAATTGCCATCCACCTCTAGCTATGCGGGACGGTTTGCTATAACCTCTCTTACGTTTGCTTTTTTAAGGCAAAAAGCTCAGAAATTATCTTGATTAAGTGTGTTTGTTGATTTTTGGAGAAAATAGGGCCTCATGGGTCCCCTTACATAGACGCCCCTGGAAAACTCATCGGGTGAAAAATGCTCTTATGTTTACATTTAACTTACGTGCTTGTACAACTGATATTTTACGTTTCATACTGGCAACTGTAAACATCGGTAGTGTTTTCTTGGAGAACATTTCATTGTTGATGAATTTTAATAAGCCCGCCTCCAAATAAATAAGTAAATACCTTAATTGCCCCATAAATGGGAGACCCCAGTACAATAAGGCCCTGCGAAGGGCCCCTATAGCTATAATATTAAGTGACGATAATCTTTTAGAATTTTGACCTTGAGGCAGGCCAATTATGGTTTCTTTTCTTTTTTCCTTCTTTTTTTGACTATAGAGTATAAGTTGCCGTAGGTACGACCCTGGATTTAAGATGTTCAAATCGACGGATGTTTAAATTTTTCTAATAATTTATCTGACAGTAGTAGTTTTGGGAATGTATCTGATAACTTCAATAGAATAATAGAGATGTCAAAAGTTTCAGAATGTTCTCCTACACCATAAATTGAACTAATCGTAGCAAAATACTTTGAAACAGATTAAACATCAGTTAAATATTGACAATTAGCTTTTCATTTTGATATAGTTTTTTTTAATATTTACCTAAAGGCGAAAATAATTTGTCGGTGCGAGGCCCCATGCTCCTACATCATAAATTGAACTAAACATAGCACCATACTTTCAAACGGATTAAACACTAGGTAAATTTTGCCAATTAGCTTCTTATTTTGATATAGTTTTTTTTTAACATTTACCTAAAGGCAAAAATAATTTGTCGGCACCCCCCTGCTTCTATCTACATCATAAATTGAACTAAACGTAGCACCATACTTTCAAACGGATTAAACACCAGGTAAATATTGCCAATTAGTTTCTTATTTTGATATAGTTTTTTGTTAACGTTTACCTAAAGTCAAAAATTATTTATCGGCGTGGGGCCCCTTGCTCCTACAGCATAAATTGAACTAAACGTAGCACCATACTTTCAGACAGATTAAACATGAATTAAATATTGCCAATTAGCTTTTTATTTTGATATAGTTCTTTTTTCTCATTTACCTAAAGGCAAAAATAATTTGTTGGCGCGGGGCCCCTTACTAGAGCGGGGCCCGATTGGGCAAAATTGGTCCAATCGGCCTAAGACCGGCCCTGCTGATCTTTACAGAACTGACATGTGTTGAGTACTGATAAGAACTGACAAGAATAAGTTTACTCACTAAAATACTAGTTCACAGATACTATAAAGCATAAATTCTATTTTCTACAAAATAATACTGCAACAAAGAACAAGGGTATAAAGGGGTAAGTACTAAAGAATTTCTTGAAAAATGAATTAAAATAAAGGAGCTTCGAATATTTATCTCATAAGCAATACACAATCTTATGATTGGGATGTTCCTGCTTGATGGCTATAAACAGGAGGATACCCTTGTTGCAGTATTATTTTGTAGAAAATAGAATGTATGCTTTATAGTATCTGTGAACTAGTATTTTAGTGAGTAAACTTATTCTTGTCAGTTCTTATCAGTGCTCAACACATGTCAGTTTTGTAAAGATCAGTATGGGAATAAATTAGTTGCACTAATTTTAATTCTTCAAGCATAGCTTTATATTAAATTATTTATTTCATTATCTTGTAAATATTTAACTGCTAATAAGGTAAAATGGAATTTGATGCTGAAATTAATAGCTCTTTATCACCATGCGCAGTTAGTAGCCCATAAAATGAAATTTGTCATAAAATATCCTACATCAAACGAAAAGGCCTCATTTCTTTTCCTGATATTCATGTGATATTCAAGGAATTCTGCAATTAAAAACAAGAATATCCCAATCACAAGATTGGGTATTACTTATAATATTAATATTTAGTTCTTCTTTATGTTAATTAATTTCTCAAGAAAGTATTTAGTGCTTTATAATTATGAATGCATAACCGGGTGAGTCGAAAAAATCGATTTTTTTATTTCGAAATCGCATTATCTCTCAAAAGTTGTGGTTTAGTATCCACAACTTGGGAAAAATAAGAAAAAAATTCTAAGTTGAAGTCTTCGGTTCGCGCATGAGGCTCAAAGTTGAGAAAAATATGTTAAAAATGGAAATTTTCAAAAGGAAAAAAGAAAAAAAAAATTGTAACTTTTTATAATGCAACTGCCATAAGCTGTAAATATTTTATGCATTTTTAATCTAAAAAAGTATTTTATAGCTTTTACATACGATCATTAGTTTGCACATCAGCCTTAAATGCCTACAATGTC
Organism: Uloborus plumipes; assembly: GCA_038373865.1. Lineage (NCBI taxonomy): Eukaryota > Metazoa > Arthropoda > Arachnida > Araneae > Uloboridae > Uloborus > Uloborus plumipes. Next base: position 65,526 of record JAXGGA010004146.1, on the reverse strand, counting down.
AAATTTCGAAAATATCGATTTTTTTTATTTCGAAATCGCATTACCTCTCAAAAATTTTGGTTTGGTATCCAAAATTTGGGAAAAATAATAAAAAAAAATCTAAGTTGACTCCTTCGGTTCGCGCATGAGGTTTAAAGTTGGAAAATATATGATAAAAATGGAAATTTTCAAAAAATAATTTGAAAAAAAAAAGTAATTGTTTTCTATTGAATCTGATTGAAATTGTTAGTAGATAACATAATTTGAACCGAAAAATATACATATAACTTTTAGAAGATACATTCTGTTTGTGCATAAGGCGCAAAATACGAAAAAAAAAAAAAAAGTCAAAAACTGAACCAGAACGCACTACGTCGGCACTGTGCCGGTATATTTTTATTCTACAGCCGACTTGTCTAGACATTACACATATTCTAGGAGACAGTTCGAAGTCCCTGCAGTCTGCACTCCCTTTGGTTGTCACTTAGTCAGCTAGACCCGCCAAACAAACAGTATCTTTAATTAGCAACTGAAAGTGGATCAAAAAGTACAGCGTGTTTAGCTTTGGGTGAGTTTTTTTTGTAACTTTATAGCATATTTTTATGCTCAAGTTTTGTTATACTGTTCTCTGTTCTCCGACTAATAAATAATGGAACCCCGGAAAACTTCTAAACGTTTAATTGTTTGTCCGTTTTTTGGTACACCGCAAGGGGTAAGTCAAAGTGTTTTACCCACATGTGCAGATGTGTTGTTAACTTGTTTTGAAGAAAAATCGCAATCTGTAAAAGGCGAACCTTTTTCAAGGTTTTCAGATTGCATATCTGCTTAAATAGAAGAAATTTACTGCAAAGCTTCTGTACCAATGTACAGTGGTAATACCAATGTGCGTTCTATACCATTGTGCATTCTATACCAATGTACAGATGTATAGTACATCTACAAGAGATTGGCTTTTTAGCACAAGAACACGAAAAATTCATTGCACACTTGAAAGAAGCAACGTCAAAAAGTTTAGACTTTGCTTAATTAACAAAATGATTGAGTTTTGTCTTGAAGTTCAATTTATCTTTATCACGACTAAATGACTTTCTCAAACTGTACTATGGTAATCCTTTATCAATTTAACAATACGTACATGACTGACCGTTGGTATAGAAGCTTTGCAGTAAATTTCTTCTATGAGCTATGCAATCTGAAATCCTTGAAAAAGGTTCGCCTTTTACAGATTGCGATTTTTCTTCAAAGCAAGCTAACAACACATCTGCACATGTGGTTAAAACACTTTGACTTAACCCTTTCGGTACACCTAAAAACGGACAAATAATTAAACGTTTAGAAGTTTTCCGGGGGTTCCATTATTTATTATTCGGAGAACGGAGAACAGTATAACAAAACTTGAGCATAAAAATATGCTATAAAGTTACAAAAAAAAAAAAAAAAAAAACCTCACCCAAAGCTAAACACGCTGCACTTTTTGATTCACTTTCAGTTGCTAATCAAAGATGCTGTTTGTTTGGCGGGTCTAGCTGACTAAGTGACAACCAAAGGGAGTGCAGACTGCAGGGACTTTGAACTGTCTCCTAGAATATGTGTAATGTCTAGAAAAGTCGGCTGTAGAACAAAAATATACCGGCACAGCGCCGACATAGTGCGTTCTGGTTCAGTTTTTGACATTATTTTTCATACCTTGAGCCTTATGCACAAACAGAATGTATCTTCTAAAAGTTATATATAATTTTTTGGGTTCAACTTATGTTATCTACTAACAATTTAAAGCAGTTTCGATAGAAAAAAAATTACTTTTTTTTTTCTAATTATTTTTTGAAAATTTCCACTTTTAGCATATATTTTCCAACTTTGAGCCTCATACGCGAACCGAAGTAGTCAACTTAGACTTTTTATTAATTTTTCCCAAATTTTGGATACCAAACCACAACTTTTGAAAGGTAATGCGATTTCGAAATTAAAAAAAATCGATATTTTCGAAATTTGACATTGTAGGCGATTTTAGCCCAATTTAAGGCTGATGTGCAAACTAAAGATCGTATGTAAAAGCTATAAAATATTTTTTTGGATTAAAAATGCACAAAATATTTACAGCTTATGGTATTGCATTATAAAAAGTTACAGTTTTTTTTTTCTTTTTGAAAATTTCCATTTTTAACATATATTTTCCAACTTTGAGCCTCATGCGCGAACCGAAGACGTCAACTTAGAATTTTTTTCTTATTTTTCCCAAGTTGTGGATACTAAACCACAACTTTGAGACGTAATGCGATTTCGAAATAAAAAAATCGATTTTTTCGACTCACTCTAATGCATAATGCTCAGGCATCAGAGAAATACTATTTCTTGTTTTCATCAATTATCTAATTTATTGTTCAATGATTTAATAAATTAAATTTCATGACATATTGGGTAGATAATACAGCTATTAGTAAATATAACGTCATTTTTTGGTTTAATTAATTTTAAGTCCATGAGAGGGGGAACAAAAGCATATGGTCGTCACAAAAAACATGCATATACTGTCAGCAGGATATCTCTTCATGGAAGAAATAACCAAAAGTAAACTTTTTTCCTGTGAATTGCTAACATATCAGTGGCTTGTTTTAAAAAAAAATTAAAGTTTCTACTGCTCCCCCTTTATGGGAAAAATGGCTGCCAAGATGGCCAAAAACGCATGTTTTTGCCTTATGGCTTATCTTTAAGCTTAAATATTTCCAAGAAGGAGTGAGAAATCCAAGTTATGCATTGTGTAACCATTTATAGTAAACATCTGTACACAACCAGAAAGTGAGTAAACCTTTGGTTATGTCTTCCTTTTTTTGAAAAAAATTCAATTTTAGCAAAATTGGCAAAATCGAGTTTTTGTGATTACAACTTCAAAAAGCCCTGTACCTTAGCAATTTTCATTATGAACATTCTAGTATTTTTTTTCTGAATGTCTGGAGTAACTAGTATCCATAGATATCTAACACTTTTATTTTGCATGAGTACGATTTTTTATAAAAAATGATTAAATAACATCACTTTTTTAGTATTTTGAAGTGGCGGACAAACTTTGAGGGCATGTATCTCAGAAAATAAGTGGAGCAGGAACCTAACAATTTGGACTTTTCCATGCCTCTATATGATAAACATGTATGCCAAATTAAAAGAAAATCCGAGTTGGTCGTGCGACACCCATTCGGTGAGTTGGTATGGAATCACTCAAATAACATAATGTAGTTTTTTATTTTTCCAGTGTAGAAACATGTATATTTATGATTTTTTCTTAATTGCAGTTTTATAAAATTAGTGCGAATAAGCAGTTTTTGGATGAAAAGCAAGTCAAAGAATCATCAGTCTTTTTTATGAAACAGACAATCAGAAATGCTTGTGGTACTGTTGCGTTGATTCATTCAATAGCTAACAATTTGCAGAACATATGTTTAGAGTCTGGCTCTCCTCTGGAAAAATTCTTGAAAGAAACAGTGCAACTGGGACCAGATGAAAAGGCTGAATATCTTGAAAAAAACATGGTGTGTTGCATGCTTCTTATTTTCACCTTGCATTACTTATTTTTACTGCATAAAATAAGTGCTAAATATTCTCAAAGATATACTGCTGTGGGAAGGTAAAGGGCAGTATGACTTTTTGTGGCATTTGGAGAAACACCTTTTGGTTTCCATACTAACAAAAGACAAATGTCCGAAGTTGACTTTTTTTCGTGCTTTATTTTCAGCGGAAACCAAATGAGCAAGCTTGTGCAATAAAACTAAAGTACAGTAGATGACAAAAATGTAAAAGATAAAGAAATAGGAAAAAGTTTCAGTACAGCCCATTCGTTACCTTTCCACGGTAGTATAGCGCTTCAAATTTATCAATGATAAATATTTTCAGCCTTCTATTTATCTTCAGATATAAAGTCAAACCTCATTTTGAAGGTATCCTCTTCCAGGGTTCTTACGCTCCTTACAGACTCCTGCTTTTTAACAAGAGAAAATAGGCCCCTTAAAACTCCTGAATTTTGCTATTATCTCCTTACAAACTCCTTATTTTTTACTATGCTAAAACGTGCTCTTAAATATTTTCTTCTATCACTAGTCCCAAGAGTGATTGTTTTTGGGTATAAAACCAGAATTTCATTATTTTTTTCATGTTTTAATGTCAGAAATCCAGTATTTTTCGTTATGTTTTTATCTTTCTACATCCGATTTTTTTTCCTTACTTCAAATTTTCGACGATTATATCAATAACTATTAATAATATTCATGAAGTGTAGGCCTGTTATAAAGGCATTCTAAATTTATTTTGCATTGATACATTCTTTTATTTGCCGTTTTTATACTTTAGACGCCTTCACTTGAAATGTTGCAATCTCTTTGCCAGGGCTGCGGAGTCGGAGGAAAAATGGTGGACTCCGACTCCAGGATTTTAAAACTTCAGACTCCGACTCCCGACTCCTGCTATTTTTTTACCCAAATGTGAAGAGGGAAAAACCCTAAACAAATGTTGAAATGTTAATTCCATTTTTAAAAGTTTCATTTTTATTCATGGTCATAGCCAGGACTCACTTCAAGAGGGCGGGGGGAGCAAGCTGGGGTATCCCAGTTGGAGGTTATGGGAGGTCATTTTGACCTCTCAAAAAGTTCAATTTTCTCAAGAACTCGCAGGTAATTTCCTCACATTTACCTCAATTCTCGGAGGTCAATGTGACCTCCCAAAAAGTCCATTTTTTCCAGAGCAAAAGACAAGTGCCGCTCTTGTCATTTGACTCCGTACAAAACTAATCCTTTTCTTGTTAAATGGCCAGACTTTATTTTAACACATTGCATTTTTGCTGCAAATATTTTTTATTCACTTGCATAAGCCCAAACATAGCAATTCGTTTCACAAAGCAGACCCGCCATTTTGAAGCCCTTTTTAATGATCCTAGATGCTTAGGATTTGGATATTGAAGGCAGCAAATTTGTATCTGTTAGTTTCAAAGATATGTTTTTGCCTCCATAAAATTTCATCCAAATCGAGGTGGTTGGAGTCGGAGTAGACATGTTTTTCAGCGACTCCGAATCAGACTCCTTTGGTCCAAAATCAGTGTGACTCCGACTCCGCAGCCCTGCTCTTTGCATCCCGTTTAAGAATCGAATTTTTCTGATTTTTGATGCATTCTTTTCTTTGTTAAGGGGCAAATATGTAAAATGTTTTTTTATTTCTATTAAAATGATAAATAAAAATTTTTCAAGCAAAATTCCGTTTTTTTTTTTTTGAGAGTCAAAAAATTGAAATTTAAATCACTGATTTAATAATATAAAAAAATATTAAGCTTTATTAATACTATTAGATAACTTGTGCAACTCATATTATGACGAAAGTTAAACATGTGTTTGCCAATGTTGAATTAAAGATATTTTTGAAATCTCGTTTTTTCTGGTATGCCTGAAAAGACCAGACCAGTGTTATTGAAAACCTGGAAACCCCCGAATTTTGTGGCATCTTTTCTAATGCGGGGGGTAGTATTGTGTATGTCTATCTATCTATCTATCTATCTATCTATCTATCTATCTATCTATCTATCTATCTATCTATCTATCTATATATATATATATATATATATATATATATATATATATATATATATAGGTAAAATGTGAAAATAAGATGTTCTACATTCAATCAGCGCATAATTGCTGCTAGAGCATTAAATGTATTCTAAATATTAGGTGTTTATATATGAAGTCCGCCCTCGGGCGTGCACGAAGTCAGTGTAAATAACAACGATTAGAAAAAGATTTGAAAAAACGATTAGAAAAAGTTTTGAAAAAACGTTATACGTGCAAAAATGTTATAAATTCAAAAATGCAATACGACAATATTTCAGAAACAGCTAAAATTTCTAAATTTAACTGGGCAAGTTACTGCTTCGTCTACGGAGAGCGGGAGCAGTTGGTAAAAATAGTAATTTGCAGGTTTCTGAAGAGGTCAGCTGCACACGAGTTAGCATAATGAAAAAGGATGTTAAGTTTTGAGAGTAGTCATGATTGCAACCCCCCCCCCCCCTCTCTGACCTGCAAATAAAAGAAAGACAGATCACTTACCCAGTAGTAGAAAAAGAAGCAACACCATCAGTCAAATTCCTTTGCTCGATCCGTTTCCATACCAAGTCGATGCGGTTCGCCAGAGCTCACATCCATGCAGCACCTCCCGTAAATCGGGTTTAAGTGCTACACATCATCAGAGTTAAAAGGAAACCGTTGCCAAAAAGTAGTTGTTTGGGTGAAAAAATTATCGATTCTGCCGAAAAGAATTATTAAACAAATTAAGGTAGTAAAAAAAAAAATCTGCAGGATAATTGTTTTGGTAATATAAACCAGCAATGAATTTGTAAACCTGCTTGTTAAAATATTTCTTATCATTACAGATCTTGAAAAATCTGCAGAGTTGGCCGATTATGATAGTTATAAAAAAAAATTTATGCAGATTACTAAACCAATGAGGCATGCTCTTTGCATGAAAGTTGAAATGTTCTTTTTTATCATACAGATCTGTCGAAAGTTGAGAATCTTTAATTTTAAAGGAAATATCCAAAAAGTTAGCAGAATCAATTTCCTCATTGGCCTTATTTAATTGTAGTGTTTGTGGGTAAATTAGTTTAAATTCTTCTTCCATATTTTTATTAAAAACAAGGATATCGTCGATATACCTGAAAATGCTGATCCTCTTATTATATTTGACAGTATAGTTGAATTCATAGTAAAAGAGGTATAAGTTAGCAGCTGTGCTGGAGTAATTTGTACCCATGCCAATTCCATGTATTTGTTTAAAAGTGAAATTATTAAAAGTGACAAAGTTATTGAAAATGCAAAAGTGGCAAAGACTGTCGAAAAAACTTCTATCGATACCAAGTTCCACTCCAATACAAAAAGAATCGTAGATTTTCATGAGAGTAACATATAAGTCTTCTAGTGGAATATTACAAAACAGATTCTCAAAATCAAAAGTATACAAAGATGTAGGTGATGAATTTATTTTACTCTTGATTAAAAAATTTAGAAATTTTAGTTGTTTCTGAAATTTTATCGTATTGCATTTTTGAATTTATAACATTTTTGCACGTATAACGTTGTTTCAAAACTTTTTCTAATTGTTGTTATTTACACTGACTTCGTACACGCCCGAGGGCGGATTTCATATATATATATATATATATATATATATATATATATATGTGTGTGTGTGTGTGTGTGTGTGTGTGTATGTGGTGAGAGAGCTTTGCAACTCCATTAAATATTAGTGTCTTTGCAATACATCATATAAATTTCTTTTTCTCTTAAATGTAGGACATTGGTGCTGCTCATGAAGCTAGTGCTCAAGAAGGCCAAACAGAGGTATGCAACATAAAGCAAATACATTTTTGCAATAAGGGGTATATATCAGTCATTGTAAAAGTGATGTATCTTCATTTTTTTAAATGCACTTTTTTTTTGCTAAAACGCAACATATTTAGTTGTGTCTTTATGTCAAAAGGGAAACAACTCACTTTTCCAAAGTTAAATTTAATGGAAATTAGTAGCTGAACACTTGTATTTTTTCTTTGGGAAAAAATTGCAATGACATTTATGTAATAAGGCTTAAATAAATTATTTACATGGCGGTCATTCGCTTTTACAATTAACCATACATATAAGTAACTGCATGAAATGTGTTGTTTATTTTGATAAGTAATTCTAAAACTTGTATCGCTTTCTGAACAAAATATATTGTGTGCATACTTCCAATTGTAAAAATTATTAAAAAAGTGAAAAAAATAAAGTGCAAAAATATGAAATTTTTTCTTGGATATTACAAGCTAGAAAAAACAATTTAAACAAAATTTTACACATTAGTACAAGCAATATTCACTGAGTTGTGACTTAAACCACTTCACACCTATATTCAACGCTTTGGGGTTTTGGAGGAAGCATAACACATATATATAATAAGAGTTTAAAATTATGTATGTGAATAGTGTTTTTTCACTGCACAATTCACTTTAGAATTCTCTTCCGCAAAATTCTGTCTTTAAATTGTATGAGCTTTTCTAGTGTATTTTTATGTATCATAGCCTAGAATTTGCTCTTATTTTTAAATAAAACTGAAAAATATAAATATTTTGCTGTTTTGCTTCTTCAACTTGTCAGTCTTCTGTAAGGGCAATATGTTCCAATCTCATCTTTTGCATGGTCTGCTAAAATTTTCTAAATAAACTCAAATATCTCCTTGAATTTTGGTTGTAAATGTTTCAGATATTTTGTCTTGATATTATTTTCAATGGAAATTATTTCAGTAAATATAATTATGATGACCTTGAGGTCTCATAAAGAGTTAGATCCTGTATTTTTTCACTGCCTGTCTTTTTTCACTTCAGTAATATCTTTACTCTGCTTCCCATTTTCGGAGTTGCAAGTATGTATCTAAAACTAATAGCTTCTTGCAATTAAACGAGGACAAGCTGTATATAAATATAAATATATGTGCATATTGTAAATGTGAAATATAAGAAGTCTGCTGTGATTAGTTCTGATTTCAAATTAGTTTTGAAATCATTAACTAAATTCTTAAGTGTATATTCACCTTTAGTAAAAAACTTTTTATTTTTAGCAACAGTCTCATATAATGACTCAAACTAAAAGGGTTGTTCAATAAAGAATGATCACAAATAAATAAAACAAAATTGTGTGAACTATTTCTCCCAATGTTGATGGCATTTTCTAAAAAGGTCCTTTTTTCGTGTAATCCACTTGTCATATCTTTTTTCTGTCTTCGAAATCATGCTGGAAGCTATTTTTGGGCACATCCTTCAAAATTGCTTCTGAAGCTTTCGATATTGCTTCTGAAGCTGAAAATCACCTTCCTGGAGGTATTGTTTCTTTTTTTTTTGACTTTGTAGATGTACAAGTCATGAGGGACTAAATCAGAGCTACGAAAAATGGGATACAATGAAAAGGTCTCAAAACCCAAATATCCTTTTCATCGAAAGTGAGCAATCTCTGGCAACCTTCACGCACAAAAGTGTGCAACCAGTGTAATAAAATTTAAATAAAATTTTATAAAGTTTAAATAAAATTTAATCATAACCAAATGAAATGGTCATTCTTTCTAATAGTTCTTTCAATGTGATTTGATTATCTCATCCCATTGTCATAGCATCGATGTAGACATGTTTTTTTAGTGCAAGAAGTTGCTGGAGTGCCAGATCACCTTTTCTTCCAAAATTTTCAAACCAACTTCAAGGGGTGTTATTGATTAGAATATACTCCCAATCAACTACCTGGATTATTATGTATGCTTGAACTGCTGGTTTTTTTAAGGAATAATCAAAATTTTAGCACAACTTATTTTTTGTTCAAGCTGTGTCACTTCCATTTTTTTTGTAGGCGATTCATTATGCTTGTCCTGTGCCTTGATTTTCATACTCACATTTAAAATAAATTGTGACCAGTCTTTATTGAACAACCCTCGTAAATTGCTATTTTTTAATGATTATCAATATGTTAGTGAATAGGAAGAATTAACTTTAGTAATAATATAAATATACTAAAATATAACATTAAAAAATTATTTCAAACTTTCTGTCAAATGTTTTGTAGCCTCCTCCTACTAATGAAGACGTTACACTGCATTTTGTAGCTTTAGTTAATTGCAATGGCAAGCTTCTTGAGCTAGGTGAGTTGGAACTAAGGTTTTTTTTTTTACTAGTAATGCTTGTATTTATAAGTTTTCATTCTTTGTTCTTAATTCTTTATGTAGATAAATGCTATATCAAGAATTATCATGTCGATTATAAAAACCCAAATAACTTTAACTAAACAATTTTAACAGCACTAAATTAATAACATAGCTCTCTTATTTTGTTTTTATTTTGTAACTGCACCTCCTCAGGCTTTGATTGACCTAGAAGCTGAAATGTTGGTGTAAAGAAGTCGTAACTTCTTGAAAGCGGTTAACGACAAATATAATGTTAAATGATTTAATGTTCTCCAAAGAGAATTTGTTAACGAAATTAGAAAGGTGCAAAAAAACTTAAGTTAATAAGTCAGCCACAGTGTCGCAAGCAGGAATTTTTCAAGAAGGGGATCGTGTGTTGAAGGTCTACCTTTCTCGTATCATACCCCAATACACTGCTGAGTATAGTTCTGTGACTTTATCGATTGTAGGGAATAAAAGACTTTAAAAGATAAGTTACTGAATAAATAATTACATTAATTAATAAATTATTAATGACGAATTTAAAATTAATACCAGAAATCCCTAGAATTTATGTATTTACTTTTCTCGTAATTAAAAAATAAAAAACGGCATCATTTGAGATAGACCGAGAAACTCTTCCACTTCCAGAATATTTTGTATTTTATTGTCTCATATTTTTTTCACAAAAGACAATAATGTTACTTATTTTCTTTTACAATTTGATCACTCATATTTACCATATAATTTAAAATTATATTTTTACACATAAATAAATTGAATTACTCTGCAATGCAATGAAAGAATATGCACATTATATAGTCATGTAGAATTACAAAATACGAGTAATGAAATGATTTTTGACTTTGTTGTTACGTGGATTTACCACTGCTCGTTGTGATATGACTGCTACATAAATGGAAAAAAATAAATCCTGAAAAACTCCTTATGTGTGCACTGATCTGCAGCAATAAGTTTCTTTCGGATCTCCCGAGAGAAATTTATGGAAATACTTGTAGGATTGTTTCGAAAATTGAAACTTGCTTCTGGTTTAACTGCCAAGTGCAAGCTTCACAGTCAATCCTGAAAATATTTCTTTTTTGCTAAGTTCTCACTCGTTCAAGGGATAGTAATCATCCCTTTCTAACTGAGGAATATTTCTTGTGGTACTTTAACTGTGAACTTCATACTCAGTATTGAGTTTTCATAGTTGCAAAGTACACCTAGATAATTTCTTCTACATGAATCCCCATAGTAGAATGATATTTTCTCTATTCTGTTATGGAAACACTGGGATGTTATTGGACACAAATCCCACAGACAAGCTACTTTTCTGCAGAAATATATAACTTTTTTTTTGTTTGTTTTGGACTGATTTTTTTTACATTTCTGAAAGCATAGCAATGTGCATTTATTGTATGTTTGTATTTGAGAAAATTTGTCTTTTTGCGTCATTGTCTTTTTTTGTGTTTGAATTTCAATTTTTTGCTGAAACCAGTTGTAACATTGCCCAAGACTGTAGAAGATGCCAAATTTTAACTGCTGAGTCATTATTGTTTTCCTTAAAAATACCTAAAGTTTTCATATGATTTTGAAAAGGACCCTTTTTTCTCCTCATAAAATATTTTAAAAAGCTCAAAAGCCCTCTTTTTAATAAATAAATAGGTGAGAATAGGGATACTTGATCCCTCAGGATGTATGTTCTCTCAATCAAATTTTAGTACAATAATACACAATTTTAATAATGGCAGCATTACTGAGAACACATGAGATATTTATATTCCCAAGTGTAAAATAATTCATTTTTCAAATACTTGTGTAGTTATTTATTGTTCTTAGTTTTCTGAGGTGAGATTATTTTTTTTGACATAGGATCAAAGATGCTGCTAGCTTTCTTGAAGAAGCCAAGCAGTTCATTGATTGTTTTTATAAGATAGTAAAAAATTGAAAATAATGTTAAAAGTGTGAGAAGAACCAACTAATGGCTTCCTTTGCTGTAACTTTGAAATATATTTGAAAAGGATACTTGGAGATTGATCCTTTCTAACCAAAGAGAGAGACTTGATCCAAGATCAGATTTAATATGATCATGCACATAAGTTTAATCTTACTTATTGCTACTTATTGTCTAATAGAAATCCTGTTGCCTTACATAAAAAGGCCTTCAGCTAAAGTAAATCCCCTGTTAACAGCAAATGCTTAAAAAGTGGCAACTTGGTTTTACTTTTACGAAATCATTCTTGAAGTTCCAAAATTAATAATTCTCCTTTTATTACTTGTAAACAACTACTTTTAGCTGAATGTTGGTGCCAATTTTGCAATATTTTTATAGTTTAGGATATTAAAGCACTAATTAATGTCAATAACAGTATTAAAGTATTTTTTTAATATCTCTTTCTTAGTTTTCACTGAATACTTAATCAAGACTGACGAATGAAAAAGTATGAGTTTCTTTACCAATGTCAGTTATGTCCTACTTCAGAGTTGGTTTTGTTTGTTAAGTGTCAGTTTTAATAGCTATTGTTTTCGTGTTTTTTTTTCCCTCATTTTTTTGTTTGTTGTCCCTCATTTTAATTTGACCTGAGCAACTTTAACAAAAGAAAGAGTAATAACCAGCTTGCAGCAATAAATGTTTGACTTGTAATCAAAACACTTCATTACACCCCCCCCCCCCCATAATCAAGTCTGCCTGTGTAAAGAATAAAGGTAAAAAGAGAATAGGTCCTTTTATCTAGTTTTGGTTTTTCTTTTAAAATACTTTACTATAATAAATAAATTATAAAAGGGCATAACATTTTGATGAGCAAAAAGTTCTAAATGTGTAAAGTGATATTGTTTAGTTCTGTTGATTCAAATCAAAGTTTTAAGTTATAACAAAAAAAAAAAAAAAATACAGGATCAATTATCCCCTGTCTCCCCTAATTAAAATGAGGAGAAAAATTAAGTGTTCATGAAAGTTGGATACATAATATGTTGCTCACTTGTGTAGAGACAATTGTAATAATAATGAATGTATAAAAAGTCTTAAACAGAAGACTATTTTCAAAAATTTAGAATATTTTCTGTAGATCATCAGAATATCTGAACAGTTTAAGGTTATGCAGCATTGTCAAACCAAATGTTTACTGGAAGCTACAGAGTTTGCTGTTGCAACTGCATACAATTAGGGACTTAGTACACACTGTTAGGACACTCCGACATTTTTAGTGCATCAGGAGAAATTTACAAATTGAAGTATAGCAGAAAGTCTTGGTGTTACTGATGTTCTCAAAGCAAATGAGATTGTTAAGCTTATTCGTACGAGTTAAACTTAAGACTACAATTTTTAACTCAACTGACTATGGAGCCTTCAAAGCCAGATTTTGAATTACAGTATTTTTGATATTATCTTTTGTCTTGGTAAAAATAAATTATTTGGGGTAGAGATTTTACCTATTTTAATGGTGATCACTGAACTGAATAGTGAGGTGAAGACTAAAAAACATTGGTATATCCGGAAACAGCCACAGCTCTTTCACTTAATAAAAAAGCAAGTTGTCAAATCACTCAAGTTATTAAGGCTGCCTTTCGTCTTGTTTTGAGTATTGCTCTATTTTTTATATGTTCTCCCACCAAACCTTCAAATAAGGATGATCAGAGTTTTAATGAAAAAAAACTATGACAGTATGTACATGGTGTCTCTAAGCTGTTGGCTTTCTAGAAAAACTTGATTATTGGAAAAAAACGTCCTACCGAAATGATCCATATATCTTATTTATCTAATTTTTTACTTTTAGATGGTCGCCAAGATGGACCCATTTGTCACGGATCTACCAGTGAGGGAACATTTTTTGAGGTATTTGTTTATTGTTTGCATACATTGCTTTAAGTAGTAATTAGTTTCTGTAGATCAGTATCTTTTTCATGTTTTCTATCTTTCTTTCATTGCATGTTTAAGCACTAACCAAAGTTTTATTAAATTTTTGTGTGACTTTCAGTGTGATTTAAACGTTTGTAAGAATTCATGAAAAGTTATTTGACTAAAATATTTTTTAAAAACAGGATTTAATCCCTGTGTAACCTTCATGCTTTGAGGGCTCTATCTAACTGTGCCAGTTTATCTTAACCTTTAGGAGCCGGGCGGTACACATGCTGTACCGTAACTATTTTTTTTTAGAGGACGGGGTTGAGATTTTCACTCAAACCCTTTGGAGCTGGGGATTTTTTCAAGGCTTCATACGTCTGATACGACAGTTTATACCTTCTCTTTTTAATGGAAAAGAAATCTGTGGTTCAACTGTCGTACTACCTGGGTCAAAAGAAAAATTTCTAAAAAGCAGCCCGGTTCCAAAAGGTTAACCCCCCCAGCAGTTTCAGAATGACATGTTAAATGAACATAAGATATCAAGAACTGTCAGTCAGTTAATTATCAGACGCTATTCAAATAATGTATAGTAAAAAGAAAAAACATTTTTTGTTTCTAGGCAAAAAAATTTTTTTGATCCGTGGGTCTACTTTTTGCCATTTGTCGGCAGAAGAAGTTTTAAAATGGGGGGTTAATCCAGGAATTTGATAAAGTAATAAAGATCTGGCATATTGACAGAAAAGCAAGCGAGAAAAATAATGTATAAGATTTTAATGCATATTCAGATCTTATTGTTTGCATATTGACATAGCATGTAGTTTTTAAAAAAAATATGATGAAAACGTTTTTGTGTTGTATATAATTAATCAGTAGGGAAGTTTCAACCAATTAAATATTCCAACTGTGACTTCTAGATATTGTTAAGAGACTTACAAAACACAAAAATTCACCATTGCCGAATTTTAAAACATGATTGATTTTTAATGGATTTTTAAAAAACCCACAAACAAAAAAAGTGCACTTTGAAAACAAAACCAGTGACTTTGGATGGCTGTACTTATCACTTTGAGCTCTATGTGTTCTACTTTATGACCTGTTGATAATTTCTTTTTTTGCCCTCCAAGTAATTAAGTTTGATATTTTGAAATTAACTTGAGTTGAATAATTAAGCTCCTAATTTTATTGTTTTTTTTTTTTTTTTTTTCAAGATTCTATACGGCTAATTCACCTAGTGTAATACCTAAAAGTGGACTTATATGTCACGGCCGCTCAAAGAGTCATAAGCCGTTCGCACACAAAATTGTATTACAGCTATACCAGCTTTTCATTGCAGAGACATTTTCCTTCTGTTATCAATTAGTTTAAGTCCGTTAATTTACGATGGAGATTAGATGCGTCAGAGGGCAAGCCAATAACCTACCACGAGTGTCAGCAATGATGTTTTAAAACTTTTTGCGATAAAAACCATATGCAAATGTTTAGAGAGGCATTACTTGGCAACTTTTACCTTTTTCTCGACAGCCTTGGACAGGGTTGCCACGCCACAGGGAAACCTGAAAAAACAGGGAAAATACAGGGAATTGAAAAATCAACAGAAAAACAGGGAAAATCCAGGGAATTTCGAAAATTTTTTCAAAAATCTGGAAAGTGCAGGGAATTTTACTTCTTTTCAAAAGTTCAAGTTACCAAAATGAATTCTAAAATATGTAACCTACCAATGAACAAATTCATGAGCAAATGAATAAAATAATAATGATGAATAAAATAAAATAAATAGTAATTTTACTTCATAGCTTTTTTTTTTTTTTGCTAAGTTTATTTATTTGTAAGTAAATATTTAATTGTGTATTACAGAAGCAAAAAATATTTATTACTTAGTTTGAAATGCATTTTAAAGCTTATGCTAATTTAATTAGAGAGTATGAGATTAGTCATCAATCCGTTCTATGATTTCAGTTTTAATGAATTCTACTTTGCCTCCCTGTTTTTATTTAATTAGTTTTTTTTCTGTGCCAGGATATTAATGTTCATATAGAATATCAGTGTTCGCTCGTTCGTAATACTGCATATTCATGCAGGGAAAACACAGGGAATTTTTCCCCCGGAATTGAGTGGCGACCCTGTTGGAGAACAGCCTTGTGGAAGCAGGGAAACCGGTTTCTGCTCGTCCCAATACCCAATATGGAGTTTTTTACTCCAGCTTGGCACTAAGCTGTCGAAAAGCGAAAAATCTACTTACAAAACTCTAGCTTAAACTTTTTTTAAAAATATTTAAAAAAAAAACTAGTTGTATTAAAAAAGTTTTCACCAATGATGTTCATGTATGTTGTTCTATCATACTAAAAATAAAATTAAAAAATCAAAAACTTCCTTATTTTAAAAAAAATCACTAAATCTATTTAATGGTTTACTTTATAAATATTTTCTCACAACAAACAGTAATTCTCTTAGACATTTGCTGTCTCCTTAATATATTTTTTTGGAAATAATTTGTTCAACACCAGCTCAAAAGTAACTTTATTATTCATTTTATAATTTAATTAAATGCATGCACAATGTTTCGACTAAAAACTATTCAAAATTATTCGAATACATGAAATGTAAAGCATAAATACAACGTTAAAAAAAGCACAAATACGCAGGGATACTGCAGACACGTGTTTCAGCGAAAAGAAATTATTTTGTATGTATAGTTATAAAATTAGGTGTGCTTAAGTACTACCTGGCTTTGGTTTAAACTTTTCTTGAAGTTGATACTTCAAGAAATTTTCAGACTCCTTTTAAAGTCCTTAAAAACTCCTTAATTTTTATTTGGAAAAATAAGTATGCATCCTAATTATAGTATGTGTGCCTCACAAATTAACTTAATTCACAGCGGTTCTCATGTGTGGTATCTCTTCCCTATTTTTTAAGAACTCGCTTTTCTTTCTAATTTCCTTTTCATACTACCTAAACACTAACTTTCACTTTTCCTTGCCCAGAATGTTGTCTTTTCTTTAACTTCAATTCGCAAGGAATTCATTCCTAATTTCTCTTTTTATGTAAATATCTTAATCATTATTTATTATTTTTTTTTTTTTTTTTGTAAGCATGCTAACATTGAACTCGCATGTTGGCGCAAGTTTATTCTTATGTTTCAGATTTCAATCCTTTTACATCTTGTAAATATTTTAATATTTTTGACATGTTGAAGTTTTTTTAATGTGTGTTTTTTTTTCTTGGAAGCATATCAACATTGGACTTGTAAGTCACAGGAACTTGCTTTCTGTGCAGAGATTTTAATACTTTTGTGTCTTGTTAATATTTTAATACTTATCATAGTTGGTAGTGATTGTAACATACAATACGGATTAACTATGTTGCAACTGTCTCAATCGCAAGAGCCCCACAAACCAGGAGCCCCATAGGGCATCCAAAAACACATATCAAAATACTTTTTTATGTACTGAATTATACCCTCCTCAAAACAATTAGGGGAGCACATTGTTTTATCAAAATTACACAAAGATGTATACCAATAAGTAATATAAAATGAATCATCCATAATTTAAAGCCTACCAGGAAACAAAAGAAAACTTTATATGCAAAGAAAATTTCATGACATCAAAAACCAGAAAAAGAAAACAAGGGCCAAAATCGAGATGTTGCAAAAGCGTGTTTTAAGGCCGTAACTGTGAAATTCGATTGTGCAGTTTTTTCTTACAGAGACAAGGGAACTTGAGAATGTCTCAACAACGTGATTTACCAGAATTCATGGTATGGCTTGTCACAGACAGACTGGAATCCGGGCAAACACAATGTAGTGTCGCGGACACTGTTGGAGTCCCCATAAGTGTTGTTGCAAGGCTGTGGAATAGATTCCAAGAAACAGGAAACGTTAGACGTCAACCAGGGCAAGGTTGACCATGTCAATACTGCAAGTGATGGCGGTATATACGCTTAACAGAACAGAGAATGCTATGCAGCTGCAAAGACAGTTGCTCTTAACAACAAGACAAAGGTTGTCCAGCCAAGCAGTACGTAATCGACTTCATGAGGAAGGGCTCTATGCACGTAGGCCAATGGTATGCATTTCGTTGACACCACGCCACCATATGGCCCGAAGAAGATGGCTGCCGAACATTGAGATTGAGAGCAAGATGATTGGAGCCAAGTGCTGTTTACAGACGAGTCTCGAGTGTATCTTTCTGTGTCTGTATCTGGAATGTGATACCCGACGTTTTCTGGTATAGAGGGATAGGGGCACTCGAGGTAACCCAGCATTTATTCGTGAAAGGTCACAAAACAGACGAGCTGGTTGGATGGAATGGGGTGTAATCAGCATAGGCAGACGTACGGAACTGCATTCCTTTGTTTTCCAAGATGATTATGTTCGACCGCATAGAGCTCGTCTGGTAGAAAACATGCTTGAAGCTGAAACAATACAGCATATGGAATGGCCAGGGTGCCCTCCTGACCTGTATACAAACGAGCATGCTTGGAACTTGCTCGGACAACATATTGCTGCGCGACCAAGGTCACCTGTCACTGTTCGAGGATTGGAGATTGCACTTCTCTTTGCTCTTCATTGGAGATTTAAGTGGAACAATATTCCCCAAAGTCAGATCGATGACCTCATCACATCCATTCCAAACTGGTCCGCAGCAGTCTTAGCTGTTCAAGGAAACCACACACCCTATTTAAACTATTGCAATATGTCTAAACAGTACCTTTTTTATTGTTTACTTATGTTACCAAATTGTTGCTCTGAATCATTTTTTCATGTTTTTTCAATATTTTCAAAGAATTAAAGCTTAATTCCAAATTTTTTAGGGTTCTTTTCTGTATTGTGTATTAATATGCTTGTACTATCCATTGTATGCTAATCTGTGGCTGTCTCGCACAGTTTTCTTCACTTTTTGACTTGCTCCCCTAATTATTTTGAGCAGTGTACTGTAAGAAAATATTGCATAAAACCTGGACA
The DNA here is from genome assembly GCA_038373865.1 of Uloborus plumipes. NCBI lineage: Eukaryota > Metazoa > Arthropoda > Arachnida > Araneae > Uloboridae > Uloborus > Uloborus plumipes. Next base: position 47,032 of record JAXGGA010004146.1, on the reverse strand, counting down.
GTTGGTTGTCATATAGTGGCACTATGGCGCTGGTGTCGCTGAGATGAGTTAACGTACTCTAGTGGGCGTTGCAAAGGCAGCAGGAGGTCTACAGCCAGCTGTTCAACTCGTTCCACTCTACAACACGGTAGCCGTTTCTATTGTGTTTCTGGAATAATCTTATTGTTTTTGTTTATTTTTGGGTGAAATGAGTGAACATCATCGTTCAATTGAAGGTATGAGGTGGAGAATTGTCGGTAGACTTGAGGTAGGATAGTCCCAAGCTTAAGATGCTAAGGAATTGAGTGCAACTTCCAGTGTTGTTTCAAATTCGTGGAGTCAGTTTAAAAATAGTGGGAGAGTGTCCCCCAGAGTGTGTACAATGGTGCAGACAGCATCAACACTGAACACAGCTCCAGTGGGTTAACGTTCTTTTCACAGATAAGTCCAGATTCAATTTGAAACCTGATTCTTGGCAAATATTCATATGGAGGGAACCTGGGACCCGATACCGTCTCACTAACATCATGGAAAGGGACCATTATGCTGGTGGAGCTTATTAGATTTTGTTTATCATGCATGTTAACTTGCGAAAAAATGCGGTAGAGGATTTTTTCCTGGATTCATAAATTTTTAACCAAACAAATTCAAAGGTACGTATTTCGTAGCGCTATTGTTCAAATACTTTATTTAATATTTTACAGCTGCAGTTATCTAAAGTGTCGATCAAAATCCCTCTAATGAAAAATCGCCTGTTTTCAACTCATTATAGCTCAGGTTTGTCACCTTCTACCATTTTTTCGCTAGCATCATTAGAAAGAACAGATTTTCTCCTATCAAAATGAGTTTTTATCGATGGTGTTCTTTCAGATAAGGATGAAAAAAGTAGCTTGAAGTAATGTCAGTTATGAAGAATTGGCATAGTGAGGCTAAGAATGCAGAAAATTTTACTACACTTCACACACTCCAGGGCCCCCCGTACCTACCACAACTCGTGGTTTAATTTTTTTTTTAATTGCACTGGAAGCCTAATATTTTTGTTAATCTAAAGTACATTTGGTTGTTACTATAAATATTCTGATAGGAGAAAATCTGTTATTTCTAGTGGTACTAACAAAAATATGATGGAAGGTGACAAACCTGAGTTACAGTTCATTGAAAACAAGCTATTTTTTAAACAGGAATTGTCAATACTTTTCATGTATGCTACACAAAAGCTAATGAGCTTGAATTCACCTATTAACAATTAAATGTACTTTGATGTTTCCTAAAAAAAATTCAGACTTCTATTGACATGGAATGAAAATATATATATATAGTGTATTACCCTGCATCAGCCGGCATGTTGCAAAATTCTATGGTCACCATTTTTTCAATAACCCTTTCCTTGTCTTTTCCCGCATGCTGAAAAAATTGAGGTTAGAAAAAAAAATCCTAATTTCCTTCTATAAAAAATACATATTCAACTTTAAAAATAATATAAGTTCTATACTGGAGTGCTAAGCACAGAAGTCTTATCTGCACTTTTTTTCAAAATTGATTTATTGAAATTAAATGTCTGAAAAAGTTGGATCTAAATGAAGCATGAGACATAAAATTTTAAAAAGAGATTTCTCATTTAAGCTCAGCTGCCACCACTTTTGTGCTTATCACGGCAGTATACATATTTTTATTAGTATCAATAAACGGTTTAATTTCGTTAAACCACCACGATTTTTTTTTGTCTTGGAGATCTGAAATTTATTGGTTTTGTTTTGAAAAAGAGGTTTTTTTGGGAGTTTATTATAATTTTTCCTTGAAATGGTTTTGCTTTGTGGTAGAAACTGAAGAGGTAGGGTAATTTGCTTTTGTTTTATTGCAAAATGAGCTTTGAATTGGCTGGCATACCAGGAAATTCAAATTTTACGGCATGCTGATGAACCTCACTTTTTCCGGCATGTCGGCTAATGCGGGGTAATACGGTATATGTATATACACTGCTCGACATTGAAAAATGCAACATCAAGAAGGAGTGGTCAGAAATTCATGCAAATTTTACCGTAGACGCACGTCACTGAGTTATGCAAATGATATGAAATGTGCAGCTCCCCGACGCACGTGAAGTAAGATATAAGAGAATGAAGTTGAAAAGTGGGCTATGTTCATGTTGGTTTTTCTGCCAGACTAATTATCGGAGAAATTTGGTTTTTGTCTCGAAGAATACGTGTGATAGGAGGAAATGCCACGCCTTCCTCAATGAAGACACTTCCAGCATATAGACGACTTTACAAGGGGTATGGTGATCGGACTGAGAAGGGGAGGTTGGTCCATACGTCAAATTGCAGCTGATACCCACATGGATGCAAGCACTGTGCATCGGCTGTGTCGGAGATGGTTGGAAAGAGGAAATGTAGCCACATTGAGGGGTGCAGGTGCAGCCAGAGTGACGTCAGACCGCTTGGATCGACGGATTCACCGACAAGCTGTGGCGGACCCACAAGTCACTTGTACGTCGATTCTGCAGTACATGCAAGGTACCCTGGATGTTCCTGTGTCGACCAGAACCATTTCCCGTCGACTGGTTGCACGTGGCCTGCAATCACGGCGCCCGCTAAGAAGACTGCCATTGACCTCACAGCACAGACTCCAACGTTTGGAATGGTGCCGGACCAGAGCGACGTGGATGGCAGAATGGCAAACCGTAGTGTTCTCAGATGAATCCCGCTTCTGTTTGTCCAGCCATAGTCATCGCATACGTGTGTGGCGTCGACGTGGAGAAAGTTCGAATCCGGCAGTAACTGTGGAACGCCCCACAGCGAGACAACGTGGCATAATGGTTTGGGGCGCTATTGCATACAATTCCGTATCACCTCTAGTTCGTATTCGGGGCACTATGACGGCCCAACGATATGTAGATAATGTACTGCGGCCGGTGGCAATCCCCTACCTTCAGGGTCTGCCAAATGCAATTTTTCAACAGGATAACGCCCGGCCTCACAGTGCTTGAATCAGCCAACATGCTCTACGAGGTGTACAGATGCTTTCCTGGCCACCATACTCTCCTGACTTGTCACCAATCGAACATTTGTGGGACGTGATTGGACCCCGTTTGCAGAACCTGTCACTGCCTCGTTCAGAGGATGAACTGTGGCAAATGGTTGAAAGGGAATGGAGTGCCATCCCTCAGGACACCATCCGCAGGCTTATTGACTCCATGCCTAGACATGTTTCTTCGTGCATCGCTGTCCGCGGTGGTCCTACTTCTTACTGAGCCGACGCCGTCCTCGCTCTAAATTTTGCTTATTTATTTTGAAATAAATATCACTTATTGTTCCATGCTGTCTCTGTCTTCTTACCAAATTTCATCAATTTCTGACCACTCCTTCTTGGTGTTGCATTTTCAATGTCGAGCAGTGTATATAGCACATAATATATATGGGTCATTCCATTTTAAATCAACAAATGGGGTGCACATCACCATTTTTGATTTTGATGAAAATTTGCATGTGTATTCCTTTTACTTCCCAGAGCTCAAAATAGTGCTCGTTTTATTTTTTAAAAATTTACCCTTTGATATATAGGCCATTTTTGTTGTTGGCAACAGCGAAAATCTGGCGTTTTGATGCTTTGTCTTATGAACCATAACTTTTTTCAATCAAAGATTTTGAGCTCAAACATAGCTCATTGGAAAGCTAAGAAAAAGATCCTTTTTTATATACTATCAATAAGTTTCAGATTAAAAAAAAACATTTATTTTTTTAAGGTCAAAGTTCACGACAAAAATGATATTTTTTACTACTTTCGAACATTGAAAAAAACATGAAAGAATCAAAGTAACAAGCCGATTTTTTCATCATATATTCATAGTCATGGTTACTTACTGTATAAAAACAATTGGCTTGTTACTCCACCCCCTTTATGAGATATGCCCCCCCAAAGTGTTAAATATTTTAAAAAATCCCATTTTCAACGCTAAAAAAATGCATGTGGGGGGCAAGATAAAAAAATTTTTATATGTGGTATTTTAAGTACGTTTTACCAGCTTTCTAACAATACAAAAGTTGCTGTGTTATTCAAAGGCGTTTGGCAGATATAAGGGACTGAACTTTCAAAAAATTGCACAAAAACAACACGATTATTTTCATTTTTTAAAATCTTTTTTTTTTATTTAAATGTAATTATATACCTTATTCTTTGCCTTAAATGCTAAAAAAAGACTAAGAAGAGCAATGAAGAAACATATTTAAAGTTTAATAAGATAATTTAATATTTTTAGCATCTGGAAATATAGAATACCACTAAACTTGTCTGATTTTTAAACATCTGATTGCTACCCACAACAGGACTGAGCATTTCTCAACTTGTCCAGGTTTGTTCATACCATGTGGTCATCCTTGTTCTAGCTTGCTCTCACATGTGTATCTTAGTTGTCTTTCAAATTCTGAAAGAAGTAGGTTGTTGAGCTAGTGTTTCTGCTGTAAAATCTTGTGAAGCTGATGTGATTTGTTTTCATTTCAAGTTCATTCATATTCACAGAATGTTTTGTTAAAGGTAAAAGAAGAAATTCGTTAGAATCCTTAAAAATAAATTTAAATTTGTCTTTCTACATGTAAACTGTGAATAAGTTATGGATAACCCTAAATGCTCCATAGCAGTTTTTGAGAATGATGATTGTAATATTTTAAGTTACAATAGGCAGTTACTGTAAATAGTATTTCTGAGTACAGTGATGATGATAAAACTTTACTGCACCTGAGAACTAGGTGTAAAACTATTGAAACTGTTTGTACCTACCAGCTAGAAGTTCCATAAAGGTGGCAAAACTTGGCAAGAAATTTTTTTGCATGGTAGGTACAAACAGTTTCAATAGTTTTACACCCAGTATTCAGGTGCAGTAAAGTTTTATCATCATCACTGTACTCAGAAATACTATTTACAGTAGACTGCCTACTGTAACTTAAAATATCACAATCATCATTCTCAAAAACTCCTATGGAGCATTTAGGGTTATCCATAACTTATTCATAGTTTACATGTAGAAAGACAAATTTAAATTTATTTTTAAGGATTCTAACGAATTTCTTCTTTTACCTTTAACAAAACATTCTGTGAATATGAATGAACTTGAAATGAAAACAAATCATATCAGCTTCACAAGATTTTACAGCAGAAACACTAGCTCAACAACCTACTTCTTTCAGAATTTGAAAGACAACTAAGATACACATGTGAGAGCAAGTCAGAACAAGGATGACCACATGGTATGAACAAACCTGGACAAGTTGAGAAATGCTCAGTCCTGTTGTAGGTAGCAATCAGATGTTTAAAAATCAGACAAGTTTAGTGGTATTCTATATTCCCAGGTGTTAAAAATATTAAATTATCTTATTAAACTTTAAATATGTTTCTTCATTGCTCTTCTTAGTCTTTTTTTAGCATTTAAGGCAAAGAATAAGGTATATAATTACATTTAAATAAAGAAAAAGATTTTAAAAAATGAAAATAATCGTGTTGTTTTTGTGTAATTTTTTGAAAGTTCAGTCCCTTATATCTTCCAAACGCCTTTGAATAACAAAGCAACTTTTGTTTTTATTAGAAAGCTGGTAAAAAGTACTTAAAATACCACAAATGAAAAAAATTTTATCTTGCCCCCCACATGCATTTTTTTAGCGTTGAAAATGGGATTTTTAAAAAAATTTACAAGTTTGGGGGGGCATATCTCATAAAAGGGGTGGAGTAGCAAGCCAATTTTTTTTATACAGTAAGTAACCATAACTATGAATATATGATGAAAAAATCGGCTTGTTACTTTGATTCCTTCATGGGTTTTTTAATGTTCGAAAGTAGTAAAAAATGTCATTTTCGTCGTGAACTTTGACCTTGAAAAAATAAATATTTTTTAAATATCTGAAATTTATTGATAGCATATATAAAAAGATCTTTTTCTCAGCTTTCCAATGAGCTATATTTGAGCTCAAAATCTTTGATAGAAAAAAAGTTATAGTTCCTAAGACAAAGCATCAAAACGCCCGATTTTCGCTGTTGCCAACCACAAAAATGGCCTATATATTAAAGGGTAAATTTTTTTAAAATAAAATGAACACTATTTTGAGCTCTGGGAAGTAAAAGGAATACACATGCAATTTTTTATCAAAATCAAAAATGGTGATGCAACAACTTTTTTGAAAATTTGTTGATTTAAAATGGAATGACCCATATAGGGTGTCCGAGTTAAGTATTTTATAACTTCTAGGAGGGGTAATTTGTATCCTTATAGATGGAAATCATACAGCAATTCAGGGTAGGAAATGCTTTTCTAAAGCAGTGATATGCACAGAAGCTCCATAAAGAAAAAAAATTTAACTGAAGAATATTTTTAACAATACATGTAATAGAGCAAAAGGTACGTGAGTCACATTAAGTTTTAGAAGTATTTTCCACCGGCTACAATGCGCTTCTCAAATCTTCTCCATATGAAACTCCAAACAGTCTGGAATACTTTCTGCATATCTTGAATTTTACCGCACTAGGAAAGCATTTCCGACTCTTCATTGCTATATGATTTCGAGTAGTTATGATGCACCTTTCCCCTACTAGAAGCTCAGAAGCATTTAACTGGTAGTAAATAGTTTTACACCTTTCGATTTGAAGCAATATGTTTAACATTTTGCAAATGTGTCAAAATTACATAATTTTGGAGTGTTTTTAGCTCTCAAAACCCTTCTCTGCTATAGAACTACTTGTTTTCACATAAAAAACCTCTGTCTTTTATGTGAAAGCAAACAATTTCATTAATTTCTTCTTTTAGGACTTAATGTTATACGTCTTAGGGCCTTCTTTATTGAATTCCTTCATTAAGTTTCAATGTACGAGGCGCGTTCAAAAAGTAAGAGCTGTTTGCTTATATTTAAATAATGGAGCTTCGAAGTACAGTTTAACTACTGCAGCGCCATATACGAAGTTACGAGCTATAGCGCAATTACGAAGCTATAGCGTCATTTATTTTGGTTCTGAAGTCGTACTGTTGTCCTTGAATGCAAAGAGCAATTTACCGTGAAGATCGCTGATCCCGCCAACTTTGAAGCATGTTCTGTGATTTGTTTTTATGTGCAAAAGGCTACTGAAATTCATCGGGACTTATGGCCTGGTTTATGGACCTACAGTTACGAGTAAAAAAGGGGTTAGACAATGGTGCCATGATTTTGAAAATGGCCGAACAAATGTCCATGATGAAGAGCGGAGTGGCAGGCTCTGTATAATGAAATCGTTTCACAAGTGGACTAAGCACTGCGATCTGATCTTCGATTGACGATGAGTGGCCTGGCTGAAGAATTCCCTTAACTCGGATGCACTACTGTTTATACTATTGTCACGGAAAACCTCGCATACCACAAGTTGTGTGCAAGATGGGTACCAAAAATGCTCACAGACCCCCACAAAGAGCAAAGAATGTCTAGTGGACGAAAGTTTTTGGCCCGTTATCAAGAAGATTGAGATGACTTGTTTTCTTGCATTGTTACTGAGGACGAGACATGGGTATCCTACGCCAACTCGGAAACAAAACTGCAATTGATGCAGCAGCGACACTCAACTTCACCTAAACCGAAAAGGTTTAAGCAAACCGAAAAGGGACTCGAAAACGCAGTTGTCAACTGGGTTCAACTCTCAGGCGGCATGCTTTAAGGCAGAAGGGTTAAAGAAGCTGGTGTAGCGGTAAGAAAAATGCTTAGAAGTGATTATGTAGAGAAGTGAAGTAAGTTGGTACCTAAATAAATATGACAATAAAATTTGTTTCTTATGAGTATATTTTTTTGTGACCAAACTTTTGAATGCCGCCTTTACTTTTTGAATGCGCCTCGTACATTCATGTTTTGAATTTATTCCTTTCCAAGTTTTGTTCACTTATTAGTACAGAATATTTTTGCCTTTTTAGATATTGGAGAATTCTCCATTGTTTGCAGTAAATTTATATAGAAATATCCAGACTGAAAAAGATAACTGGGGACAAGACAAAATATGCTATATCATTCTCAAAGTATTTCACTTCAAAGATACGTCGATCAGCATTCAATGATGTTGAAAGCAGAGGCTTTATTAAAAATCTGCATATTAAGTGCACAGCAAAAACAAAAAGAATGACAAAACAAACTCTTTGCTGTATAATATCCTTTCTTGGACTTCCGCATTCTATCAGTGAGAACTTTCACTCCCTGGGGGTGCAACGGTGCTTTTTTAAGATTATACGTACCATCGAATCGATCATACACTCCTACAGCATAAAGCCAACTTCGGACAATTTAGTCAACAGTGTGGTGCCAGAGCCGAATGAAAATGTTGTTAAAGAAAAGTAGCATCCATATTTCGGCATCTCTGAGTTAACTGTAATTGTCAATTTTTATTGGGTATTATTCCATGTCTACTACCTTGCCCTTGTCATCAACCTGCATTTTCAGTCTTTTAAATTCAGTTCCGGGTCCTAAAAATCCCACAAAGGGAAGCTAGTGGCTTCTACTACTTCAAGTTTTGTCCCCCCCCCCTCCCCCCCCCTCCCCCCCCCCCCACTGCCAAAAACTGCCCAAGCTTCTGTTTTGGTTAAGTGACTTTCTTGAGTCATCACGCTCATCGAAACACATTGTTTACTGCAGGTAAATCATTGCTTTTCTCTCAACCGCCCAGTAAGCTGAAGTCCGAATTTCATTAGCTACTGTTAAAGCAGCGATCCTGACGTCAAACTCAAAATTAGCATACTAGAATTTGAAAAGTGAAAAAAAAATTGCATTTGTAACTCCTTTCTTCTATTTTCTGTAAAAAACATTCTCTTTGATCTTTCAATTTATGTAAAACTTAGAACATCCTTTAATTGTTGTGAGCAGTGTAGTATTAGGTAGTGGCATAATTAGTTCATTTTTTCATTATATTGGTATACATTTTTTTACTACTAATACAGTAATTTGCAATAAGTTTCCGCCCATAAGCCAGGGATAAGGCAGAACTGAAGCAAATGCACCCACAGCTCGATCATGACATCCTGAGACTGCAGTTTCGTCCTTATTCTGGACCAAGGGCGGATCCAGAAAAGTTCCAAGGGAGGGGGCGATTGTTTTTTTTTCTTCTGGCTACACTTTTTTTTACCACATATCCTGGTTAACACATGTTTGTTACAAATGTTTCGGACTTCAATTTCAAAAAAATTCCAGATCAGTGCCCCAAATCCGAACAACTTCTTATAGTATCATCGAAGACCATCTAAAATTGCCTTTTTTGAACTTCAAAGTCGGAAACTGCTGGAGAAGAATCCATCAAGGGAGGGGCAATCGCCCCTCCCTTGTATCCGCCCTTGTTCTGGACTCATCAGTCAGGAATAGCCAATACTCGAGCTGGAGGCAGGTATCCTCTTAATGTAGCCAAGATAACCTTCAGACTGGTAGATAAAATAAATTTATCTTACCAGCGAGCGTCCGCAAACTATGGTACGGCTCAACTCGAAATTGAGCGCAAAGGCTCGGAAATATGCAATGAGCAGGGACCACAGTGCTGCGCCAATTGCGCAAATTTGCGCCAATTGAAATATCTGATACGAAGTGATACAAAAGTGTTGTTTTCATGTTTTCCTGCGCCAAACCGCCGATCTTCCCCTTCTGCCGATCGGAAATGTTTGCGAACTCCACTGCATGTTACTTTTCCCTCGTGGCGAAGCGAAGTGAGCTGTGCCGTTGTGCGTCGCACGCGCGGTCGAAGGATGTGACGTAACATCGCATGCTCCGGAGTGACTGACTTTCAACTTGTTTCTCTCTGATTGAAGGATTGTGCTCCGAGTTTCACGCAGTGTGGTATTTAATCTGGTGTGGGTGTTTCTCCTGCAAGGCAAAAGGCAGGTAGAGGATAAGTGTGGCTTATCCTCTACCTGCGAGTGGATATAATGAGAGATATAATGAGAGTGATGTTGAGGAAGAATTGTCTGCTAACACTTCTAACCTTCTCCCAATTGATGAGTATTGGACAAGGATCTTTCGCATTCAAGATGCAATGGGACATGCCAAATATAAGTTAATAGCAAAACTTGTGAAAGCTGTCATCTGCTTGCCACATGGAAATGCAGATGTTGAACAGGTTTCAGTGTAAATAAACATGCAATACAAAATCGTTATAATCTATCCATAGAAAGCATCAATGGAATAAGATCAATCAAATCTCATTTGGAAAAATATTGCGACAAGGATATAAAAAAAATTTTCTGTGGATAAAAATGTCATAAAACGTCTAAAAAAATGCATATCAGAAGAAAAAGGAGCGTTTGCGAACTGCGGAAAGTAACAACAATAAAAGAAAAGCTCAGTTAGCCGAAGTAAATGAAGAAGACATCCTGAAAAAGAATGAAGTTGATTTAAATAATAAACTCAAAAATTCTCAAAAAATGTTGACTACAGCTCAAGAGACAATAAAATCAGGCCTTAAAAAGAAAGATATGAGTATGATAGAAAATGGAGAGATTCTACTAAACGAAGCTAATATAAGAGTTACAAATACATTAGCTGAACTTGAAAAAAATAGGAAAAAAATGACTGAGCTAACGATGAAATGTAAGAAGAAAAAAATGTAAAAGTTAAACTTTGTAAATAAATATTTTTTTTATTTGCAATAGTTTCTTTTTGTGTATATGTTACAAGGAATACATAATATAGGTAACTTTTGTTTTAATGGATTGTTCCTACAAGTAAGCTTTCACTTATATTTTAACTTTAATGCAATTAAGTGATATATGACTAAAAAGTTTCATGTTTTTAAAAACTATATTTTTTACAGTTGAAATGATGTTTAATGATAAACATTTAAACTTCATGGTATTGAAATACAGTTTTTCTAAAGTTGAATTAAGCATATAAATAAAGAAACAAAAATAATGACATTAGAATATATTGATGTTAAAATACTTTTTTCTTTTTTAAATTTGTTTGCATCATTTTTTCCCAAACAAAGAAATAAAATAAATACTAGAAATGATGCTACTGTTTCTGTATTAGTTTAATGCGAAACTGATAAATTTATTTTCATGCTTCAAATCTGATAAAGTATACACATTTGATATGAATGATTATTTTACTGCTCCAAATTTGATACAAACCCTTAATTTTGCTGATACAAATGATTATTTTGCTGCTCCAAATCTGATACAAACCCTTAATTTTGCTGATACGAGTGTTGATAAAAAAAAAATTTTAAGTGCTGTGGTCCCTGAATGAGTTACCGCCCGTAAGCCAGGAGTAAGGCAGAACTGAAGCAAATGCACCCACAGCTTGATTATGACATCCTGAGACTGCAGTTTTGCCCTTATTCTGAACTCCTCAGTCAGGAATAGCCAATAATCAGGCTGGAGGCAGGTATCCTCTTTATGTAACCAAGATAGCCTTCAAACTGGTTGATAAAATAAATTTATCTTACCAGCGAGCGTCCGCAAATCATGGTACACCTCAACTCAAAATCGAAGGCAAAGGCTGGGTAATATGCAATGAGTTACTGACCATAGGCCAGGGGTTAGGCAGAGCTGAAGCAAATGCACCCACAGCTCGATCATGACATCCTGAGACTGCTTTTCTGGACTCCTCAGTCAGGAATAGCCAATAATCAAGCCAATAATTTCTTGCAGAGCGTTAAAAATTAGAATCAGCGAAACTCCAGTTGATTCTTGTTAGATACTTAATAACTGAAGGCAAGTAGAATGAAAACAATAACTGAACGCAATTTTATCAGCCACTAAAAGACGGAAAATGAAGACTGTAAAACTGTTTGACAACTTTTGAGGTAAGGGTTAGGATAACTATGGAAATGGCGGGTACAGTGTTAACACCTCATTGAAAAAACGTCCCTAACCTAATAATGAAGGTGATGTGAACTTCCACTTGCTACTGCTATTTGGTTCCTTTATTGCTCACAGAAGTGCTAATGTCGATTGTTCTCAATTACCCCATGTTCACAATTACCCCACTTGACCGTACTGTGACTTTACACTATGGTTACCACATAGTCAAACAGAGCATTGCATCTCGAGATGTTGGAGGATTAGTGCTCAACGGACAGTTTCATACTTCAAAGGTGAAAACTCGTTTGAAAATGCAAAAGCATTATTTAAATATCAATTAACTATTTTAAAACATTTTTTCTCGAAGTTTGCAGTTAACCCCCTACCAAGTGCCGGCTGACCCTCAAGGGATCCGCGAACCACAGTTTGGGAAGCCGTCGTCTAATTCTTTGGTACAAAGATCTTCTGATGGATAATGCAATAATACTTATGAAGTTTTCTTTCTAAATTTTCAAGTAATGTTACAAAAACAATTTAAATAGGTTCAAATTGTGCAGCCAATACTGGATTTTGTCCTCTCTGTTCCCCTTTGTTTTAGTTGCTGAGTTAACTTAATTTTAAAATGTAAAAATTTCATCCCCTATAGTTGAAATTATTTAGCTCGAATGAAGAATTTCTTCTACAGCATCAAAAATTTCACTCGTGTAAAACAAATATCCCTTATAAAGCATTGTCTGTAATGTCAGTTTTTGTTGAATGTTAGAAGCTAACAATAAGTACTAGCAATAGTCAAGGCAATCTGTATGCCAGCCTCCTGACAAAAGTCATCAAATTATATTTATCATAGTAAGGGTTTTAGTTCTTGGCAATTCTTTTGAGAACAGCGTTATTTCCTCAATTTTAAACATTTTTCAATATGTCTTCGCATGCCACTGTTACTGCTCTGCTGTACTGCGGTTTGCATGCCCCGGGTTGGCCACCCCTATGCTAAATTCATCAGAAAAATGAGAACCAATTTTAAAGCATGCACTTTTTAACCCTTTATGTCCCAAATTAATTTAGCAAATTTTTAAAATCAGTAGGGACTAAGGACCCTGCGCCTTAGGGCCCATAAGAAAACTGTTTCTTATTGCAGGTACTATCTGTTGGTCTCTCAGCAAAGTACAAGGAGTGGTACTTAAAAGCTTCAGCAGGATTCCAGCCATATAAGGATTCATAATACTAAATTAATATAAGCAGGACTTCTGAGTCCCGTCGGGGCATAAAGGGTTAAAAGGATTATAGCCAGTGAACTAATATCTATTGAGGATTTGAAGGAAGCATTTTAGTGGCAAAGTTTTGTATTCTACAATAAGAAGAGCTCAGGCCAGTATAAATGTTGGTGCATGAAAGTTGTGTGCAAATTTTTCAATCTGTTACAAGTGGTGACTTGTGTCAAATTTCTTGAGGTAGGTTTCTTCACAAAATTTTGACTAATGCTTTGAGCCTTGCAATTAAAAGAGATTGCCTAACTAACTAGAGTATTTGAATGAAATATTTCTAACTGGGGATCCTGTTTTGTGTTAGAAACTATATTTTAACTGTCAATGCTTTGAGGAGATACATAGGAAAGAAAGGACTGCTCAATTTCTTTCAAACACATTCTAATGTATTTTAAATTTTTGTGGAAATATTACAGCGTTATTACATGCATATGAAATTTTGTAATGCTGAAATTGCATACATTATTCATACAGCGAAACCTCGCTTAACGGACACCCCTTCAAAGCGGACACCCCTCATTACGGACAGTTTATTTTTTTCCCATCCTTTTTCTAGGGTTAAACCATTGAAAATCCCCCCATTAGAGCAGACACTCACTTAACCAGACACAGACAAAGCTTATCTTGCAAAAAGGCTGTTTCTTTACTCACTAAAACGGACACCGACAGACAAGTTCAGAGAAATCTGTCTAGTTTCTTGTTGGGAGAAAAAAAAAAAGATCCATTGAAAAGACTTGATTCAGTTCACTTCCAACACAGAGATTGTTAAATACAAAGGGAGGCAACCACAAAGGGGAATTAGTAACACCTTCTTCCACAACAAACCACAAAAATACACTACCATTTCAGAACTTGACAGGAAAAATCTGCTGAGGTGGAAAGTGAATGTTGGTTTAGTGTAGGGCTCTTGGGGATAGCTCGGATTCTAAGAAATACAGCCAAAGACCTTATTTGGTCATAGAGTGTGACTCCGCTCGGTAAACTGGTTAAATGTTTTAATCTTCTCCCAAGAGTAATCAAACTCCGCCAAGTCAGGACTATAGATCATAGGGTCCTGCCGCCATGTGCTCTTCAGTGTTAACGATAGAGGTTGAGAACGTGATTTTACCTAAGTCTTATTAAAACTTCTGCTGCCAGAATACGGCCTCTGCTGCACTTTTTCAGTTCCCGATGAACGGGGTCAATTGTTGAAAAGTGATGCGTACTTAATTCTAGAAACAGGGTTTCTTTTGAAGTGAAAAATAATGCTAAAGGGTGTGAATGGAAAGAATTGGGGATTATTGTCAGGGAGAAGTGAAGCTCCTTGGAATGATTTAGTTTCATTTTTAGAGTTTTGGAGGAAGTATCTCGTTTGATCCTGTAGCATCATGTGTACTCTATTCGCGTCCACATAGAAAAAATGTCTCGCAAAGCTTTGGCTTGGAAAGAAAAAATCGAAAATGAGGAAGAACCCATTAATGAATTAAATTAATACGCCTCAGTAATGAAAATGCTTTTAATGACGATGAATTTGCTGACATTGATGCAGATGTTAAATGTAAGATAAATTCCTTACAAATGGGGAAGATATCTGAAAGCATAAAATACAAGGAAACTGAAAGTGAAGGAGAAGACGATGCCCGTATAGTGGAAGCACCTGCTGAAGACACAAAGATTAGAAACTTACCTGATGCTCAAATATACATTGATGAATTAATAAAACGTTTTTACACAGCAAGAAATGAGGAAATGGTAGTAAAATTTATCATGACGAATGATGAGCATAAATTATTCCAAACAAACTTCTATAACATCTTTTTTTACGAAACTAACATAGGTATATTAATGTACTTTCGTTGCATATTTTATATTATTTTATTACTTTTGAACCTCAGAACTAAAGCTTATTCCGTTTCAAAGATATTAATGTATTAGAAAGGGTGCAAAGAAGGGCTACAAGGTTAGTAAACAGATTTTCTAATCTAGACTATGATTCCAGACTTAGAATGCTTAATATGTATAGTCTTGAGCAAAGGAGAACCAGAAGGGACATGATTCAGTTATTTAAATTTATTAAAATGAATGATGTTGCAGGGTTGGATTTTTGCATGGAAAGCAGGACAAGGGGTCATTGATTTAAGCTGTTTAAACCCCAGGCTAACCTGGAAATTCGAAAAAATTACTACTTTAGCAGGGTAGTGGGAACTTGGAACAGTTTACCAGAAGAGGCGGTAAGGAGCAATGGAGTAGATAGCTTTAAGAGGGCCATTGATCTTCATTGGGGTCTTTGATTTGACTAGGACCAGCCCAGTTGGGCCCAGATCCTGCTGCTGGTCGTCACATTTGTATTGTATTATTTTTCTGTAATTATGAAGATATAACTCTTAATCAGGGAATAAGTTTTCTTTTAACATGTGTAGTTGATTGCTCTATAATAATTAAATTATTTAGAAGCTAATTTCGTATTCACTTTTCTTGTCCCTGCCTTAAGCGGACACCCCTTTAAACCGGGCAATATTTAGGTCCCCTTAGGTGTCCGTATTGGAGAGGTTTTACTGTATTGCATTCTATTTTGATTGCATCATCAATGATGCATACATCTGTTTAGCAGCAGATTAAAAAATTATAATAAAATACCCTAAAAGTATTGCAGATCGTATTTGTTTTTGATTTCTCAATTGGCAATGTAAATCAGAACTCTTAACCAAATTAGAACCAAATTCCTCTTGTAATGCTGCATTCTTTAAAACATAAAATATGATGTAATAGATTTATCTAAGAATGAATGGAGGATTTTGCTGGTCCTCTGAGATTTTATTTTTTTTTTAGCAAAAGTGACTTTATTTTTATCTGTTAGAGGTAGCAGAGGAGATAAATTATCATTGAAGTCTCTCTCATAATTATTTATTGCAGTAGTTTGGAAAATTTTCTGATTCATTGCAAACTATCTTTTTTTATTACATTTTGTGTATAAATAGAGGAGTGAACAAGTTTTAGACAGTTGTAGGTTTTTCCAGTTTTTACCATCATGTCAAAACCTAAATTTCTGCTACAAATCTGCCTAAATTTTATATTGACAACAAAACTACCTTAACAAGTTATTCTTAGTGTAACAAACTTGAATTTCATACACAAATAGGATATGTTTGACTGTTTTAGATTTAAAAAATGACGCACAATAACAAATCCCAAACCTAATTTGGATTCAACAAGCAGCTTAGGAAAACCAATAGAATAAAAAGGAATTTCAGGGAAATGAAGGAAAAGAAATCTAAAATATCTTGCTTTTTCCTTTAATTTGTCAAAGCTGAAAGTACAAAACATACATACCTATTTTTTCTCTTGAAACATGCAGTGAAATAATACCAGCTTTGAAGCCTTTTGTATATCAGGTTCATTTCTAAGTTTGGGGTGAATCAATCCAAAAACGGAGTTTTCCTTTCAATGAAACTGGATGCTCTCAATGTTGAACTACATGGACTGTATTGGCTTAACAAAAATCTATCCATCGTGCTTTTGCTGACTCATCCAGAACTAAGATGGAAATTTCAGGCTTTAATGCACATTCAGCATCAAAAATAATAAGAAATTAATATGAATTAGGTTTTGTTTCAAGTTAATATTAGGTCATTTATGAACAGAGAATATGTGTATTACTTTACATAACAGTTAATTATGAAACATGCAAAAATAGTATCATCAAAAATGTTCGGATAATTCTTAACTAATCATTGATGAACATTCACTTTCATTCAAAAGAAAAGCACTAAATAAGCTCTGACATAGAAAGTTTTACATCGATAAAATTACTTTTGACTAATTATTTAATTTATTAGAAAATTAAGCAGAGCTGCTTTGATAACATATTTGCAACAAGAATGTTATGTTAGTCACAGTGCCTTTTTTATGGATAAAAACCTATCGGCAATTATTTTGCTTCAAATTCTAGGTAGAAAAAGCACGTATGCCATCATATACATCTTAAATTTAAAAATTCAACTATAAATTATTCTTCATACTTTAGCTTTCCAATAAAAAGAGTTCGAAAATCATGGGGGGACAAGTGCTAGTAGCGAACTTTTCCACATTTTCGATATTAACTTAAGATATGAAGTGAAGTGAGACATTTAGTGAGTCATGCAGACTTGGAGTAATCGCTGATTATGTAATTGCAATCGGCGTAATCTTTTACATTTTTGCGTAATCATAATCTTAATCACTAAATTTGGAAGTAATCGAAATCGTAATCAGACAAAGTTTCATAAAATCTCAACCTGTAATCACGATCATCAGAAGGAAAAAAAAAATACACGTATTAAAAAAAAAAAAAAAAATATATATATATATATATATACATATATATATATATACACATATATATATATATACACACACACACAAGCACACACTCAAATTAACAGATGATGAGCCAATATTTTGAAAAGTGCCAATTTGAAGTTGGAGTTTCCTGATTAAAAATTTTTTTTGCAGAAGAAAATTAATATTGGATTCTAAGTCTAAATTGGGTCTAAATGCAAGAAAATAAAAGGGGGGAGGTCAAGGAAGTTATTTACCCCCTCCTTAGATTACTCACTTTTAAGTCGTTACAGATCTGATGAGTGTTACAGATCTGATGTTAATATGAGCTACATATCTGAGTTTATGCTTTCAGTCTTCATTAACATCTCTAAAAATGGTATCATTTCCTTGCATTTTTAACATATAATTAAGATAATTATATTAACACATATATATATTAGCTAAAAAACCAAATTTTATTATGAAAAAGAATTTCTTGGAAATAAAAATGAGTGATAAGATTTTTAGATAAAATAAATTATGAGAATACCAAATCCAAGCTAATAAAACATTTGTTTTGTTTTGAAACAACACACAATTTCAAAATTTTCAACACAAAACTCTGCTGCTTGCTTTTATTTAATTAGTTGTAGGAAATTTAATTTCTTGATTAGAAATTCAAATTTCAGCATGCTAGTTATTATCTAGTTATTTAGCGAAGTTATGAGAAATTTCAGCACCAAAAAAATAAATAAATTAATAATAATTAACTTAATTTCTGCAGTGTCAATTTTTCTTATTTTACTAACTTCTATTGTTAGGTCATACAAACCACAAATGAAGCAATTGTACTATAACTCATTGCTTTTCATTTTTTACGAACAAAAATATTCAATATATGGCTAAAACCTATGATTTTTGCTTTTTAATAATTCTGAAACGTGAGAGTTAGTTCGGTAACATATTCGCTGTTTTTCAATGTTACCGCTCTGACAAACTGACGAGGTTTAATTTTATTGCCGAGACGATCGCACTAAACCAAAATCAAACACATGGTTTTTTCACTTGTAATAAAGGACTATACTTATATATAAAATAACTTTTAAAATAATAAAAACTGCGCATTTTAGCTCGTGTTACCGATCTGATGACTTAAATGACACACATTTTATAAATCACTTTAAAAAATCTTACCTGCAATTTTAGATGCAGAATTACAAATTTTTAATTACGATGCGATAAAACATCACTTACACCGGGTACTCAGTATCACGTGGTATCGGTGCAGGAAATGATTTTGGGAGCCTAAATATAGATCGAAAGTTATTGTTACCGCTCTGACGTGGAACTGAGGGACACGCTTATTTCGCGTTCCCTAGAAAATCAGAAATCGATTAAAACAAAAATGAAGAAAAATATTAACAAAGGGGTAAAAATAGAATCGTTTTTTGTGCAAGTGCGGTTTTTTTTTTGGGGGGGGGGGGGTTAGAAAGTGCGCATGACCTGTTTGCATGCTAAGCTTTGCTACTGGGGACACGTTACCGATCTGATTTTTGATGTATAAAACAAATATTTTCTAAAGAAAAAATTTTTTTTTTCTGATATTATTAGATGAAATGAAAGCAAAACCTTATCTTCTTTCTGGGGAAAATTATTTTTTTAACTAGTCATTGAAATAGTAGTGAAAATTCACTTGGGACTCAAATTGGCACTTTTCTAAATATAAGCTCTGATGCATTTGAACATTTGTTTAAATTTTAGAGTTGAATCTTTCCTCTTGCACTTAATACATAATTCTGTTTTCCCCTTTATCTTGAATCATTTTTTAAAATACAATTAGAGCCTCAAGCTGCTGCTCATCGAACTGTTGCAAAAATGCCAACATAACTTCTAAATAATGCACCCTTATTGTTGCAAGAGATTTAGAACTTGTTGGAACTTTCTTCTTAAAGGTAAGTGTTTGGGTGTTGTTGCTTACTAACGTTATAACGATAAAGAATAGAAAGGTCATTTGCGATATGAGAAACTTCCTGAGATAGCTGTTGCTTGATGATGGAAAAAAGTGTAATCTATTATGGTGAGTGACCTTTTCATGATTTGTAAACTTATCGGTAAATGATAATTTTTTAGTGTTTCTATTCGCATTTATTAATAGTATAGAAAAACCGGGACATTAACTTATAAAAATATATAATTTAAATTTAAATAATCAAATCTTCAAACAATTACTACTTACGATTACTTTAGTTTTTATTCTCTTCTTTTCTTTTTACATTCTGATCCGTCTACAAAGATTACATTTATGAATTCTTTGTTGCAATTTTTAAGTAAAATAGCTATGTTACACTCTCTTCCTAATTATGGGCATCTAGGGTAACATTGTTATTTGCTCAGAATTTCTTATTCAACAATTATATTTAAAACGAAGCACAATATCAAGTATATGCTAAGTTTATAAATGAAGAGAACAAAAAACTTACTATTTTTAGTAATTAAAAAATGAATGCTAGTTTTAGCATTACACTTACTGTAAAATCCTGAAAATAACCCCCCCCTATTTTCAAAACTAAACTGTCAAATTTCAGATGGGGAGGTTATAATCGAGATTTTTTATACAGTATATTCAGGGTAAAAGAGTAATTTCACTTCTGGAAAAAAGGGGAGGGGGGTTATAATCGATAGGGGGGTTACTTTCGGGATTTTACGGTATTATCATAATAAAATAATTCAGCTGACGAAAAGAATTATATTTTTATGTACTTACATGCAAATGAGCAGCGTGTACTGTTCAACAACTGCTGACATTTAAGGATGAAGGTCTGCCTTATAGGAGGTAGCAAAGACAGTATTTTATTTTGTAGTGAGGCTAGTTTTTGCCAACTCCGAAAGGAACACATTGAAATGAATATATAATCGTAACTACTTTTTGTCGGAGTATTATAATCGTAATCATAATTTTTTTATGCTTGTGATTAGGGATGCACCGATAAGCAAATTGGCCGATTACCGATTAATCGGCAGTCGATAATCGGCCGATTAATCGGTCAAGCCGATTAATGATTAAAATGAGTATTTTCAATACTACCAATTTCACCATTACTGTTTTTTTTTTCTTTTTTTACAATTCCAACTTTGGAAATAGTTGCTAATTTTTCCTTCCATTTTTCTAATTTTCCCAAAATAATTTCAAAATTTTATCAAATTTCTCTGAATCAATTTTCATATTTTTGTGAATAATGTTACATTAACACATTGCTAATTATGTAAACTAGACATGAAAATTAAAAAGAAAAAAAGGAGGAGGAGTCTGTGTGGTGAACGCTCCAATTTTAAAGTTCTTGTGGTTTAAATTTTTCAATTATTAGTAGCAATGCAATTCAAGACCTTTATTCTTTGTGAAAATTAAAGATTATCTAAAAACACTATGCTAAGGAGAAAAGTATCGACGCATGAAAAATGTTGATCTATGTGTATTTTTATTCAAAATAGAAGCATTAATGTATTAAAAACTTTACATCAACTGTGAGGATTATTATTACTGTTAATAAAATTATTCATCATAGTTTCTTAGTAAAGGTTTACTTTAGACAATATTTTTTCCGCCGATTTATCCGCCGGAATTTGCCGATTATTAATAATCGGTACAGTGGCAGATTAATCGGTACTACCGATTAATCGGTGCATCCCTACTTGTGATCGTAATTGACTCCAAGCCTGGTGTCACGTCAGCACTCTAAACCTCCAGTAATATACAGTGGGAACCCCAATTTTACTTTTTCAGTTAGACTAGTAATTGAAAATAAAATTGTTGTGAGGTAGAAGATCTAAGCATATTGTCTAAAAATTGACACTTAGCCGATGAACTGGTGAGAAAATGTGTAATTTTTACTTGTTTTATTTTTCTTGAAGCAATTTCATTTATGGCATGTTCTATATCAACAACTTTTGCAAATATGCTTCTTGGTTGGCATTTGGCAGGAAAAAAATAAGTTTTAGTTTTTCTGTGAGGACACCATCCATTATTTTTTTTTCGTAGTCATAATTTCATCACTATCATCGGAAGTGAGTCTTAATCTGATACTGAGAGAATTCGTGATGTGATAGACCGACCAGTGACCATACAAGCGGCATTAACTTCTGAGAGACTTTCAAGAAGTCATCTGTTAGGTTCTCAGTTGTCGTAAAAGAATATCGGAGGAAGCCTCTGTCACATAGGACAGTAAATGACAGAACAAGAAGAATGCCAGTACGGCTTTAAATAGCCATGAAACTAATTTATCTTGGGGAAAGGTGGGAGAAAAAGTTTGAGTTTTCTAAGTAAAAAACAATTTCAATCCGTTTGTAGAAAAACATATTAAGTAGACTTTCTGAGAAAGAAATATTTAAAATCCGGGATTTATAACGATTAGAAAGCAGTATTTTCAACGTTTTCCATAACATAACTGAATTTTGCTTTACCAGAAAATTTGTAACAATGTGCCCTGCAGCGGATTTAGTAGTGACATCCTTGTGGCATATTGTAAACGCACAAATAATACAGAGAAATATGTTATACTTTGTACAGATTATGTAAGAAAGGCAGTTAAAAATGGGTATATTTTAAATTATTAATGAGAAATTTATTCATTCATAACATTGGTTTATTCCATGTCAAGTGTGAGAGGCGTCTCCACTCGACCCCCTCCGATTTTGATGAAAATTTCTTTGGATATACATACAGGGTGTCCACTCCAATCGTGGACCAATAGCTAATTTCTAAACCGTTAGAGATAAGCATATAGTTTATTTAGAAAAAAATCTCCAAATTATGAAAGGGATTTTGGGTCTATTCAATGTTTTTCAAAAAATCAAATTTTGAAAGAGTTACGAAATTTAAATTTTTATACCGCCCCCCAGTCCTATCAATCATATTTAGTGAAACATTCGTGACACTGTAACGTTTAAAACTAAAAAAAAAATCACTCTTCTACGACAAAAATTGACCAAGTTATGACGTTTTGAAAAATCAAGATTTTGAAGGATTTCGCATACGGTCCCTTAAGCGATCTCTCGATGACGTCATGAAATAATGCAAAATCTTGATTTTTCAAAACGTCATAACTCGGTCAATTTTTGTCGTAAAAGTGATTTTTTTTTAGTTTTAAACGTTACAGTGTCACAAATGTTTCACTAAATATGATTGATAGGACTGGGGGGCTGTATAAAAATTTAAATTTCGTAACTCTTTCAAAATTTGATTTTTTGAAAAACATTGAATAGACCCAAAATTCCTTTCATAATTTGGAGATGTTTTCCTAAATAAACTATATGCTTATCTCTAACGGTTTAGAAATTAGCTATTGGTCCACGATTGGAGTGGACACCCTGTATATAAGACTTGAATGAAGCCATACCAAATTATAGCTCCATAAGCCCGATGGTTCAGCTAATATGAATTATTTTGTAAAGGCCTCTTTTTTGTGTTGTAAAAAAATGACCAAATCGTCAAGTTTGTGCTTTTATTGCTCACGATCTAAGATGATTATTAGGCTCAATTTTGGTGATTCTGATCACTGCTTAGGGTAGAAAAGCCTACTTGTGTGACAAAAGCTCATTGCGCTGTAGATTTTTTTACTAAAAGTTGGCTTAGAATCAGTTTTTGGCAAATTTTGACCACACGCCATGAGCTTGTATCTGCAGAGAAAATGACTTTCTGAAGATAAATCTTCCTCGTTTGTAGCCTGTTAGTATATCCAAAAGGTGTGCAAGTGGCATCTTGATAGCTCAAATACTTGCTGAATTATTCGCGTTGAAATTCCAGTCAAAAATGCTTTTCCTCAATTTTGTCTCAATTTCAGACATCAATATTTCAAAAGGGTCATCTTGAATTTGAATTTTCTTCATATCATTAGAAAGAGCGCACTTTTCTTAAGTAAAAAATGCTTGTTTTATTTTTGAGTCAAACCAATTTTGAAAGGATATTGCAGATCAAAACATGTACTTATTCCATGTGAAATCAAACAAAAAATGACAGACCTTAAAAGTTCATATCAATTAGTTATATAAAAGCTTGCAGGAGCTATTGTATTTATGTTTTGATGAAAAAAATCCATTTTAGATAACTTTGAAGGGTTAGTTTTTGTCTGTGTGCTCCCGTAAAAACTCAAGAAATGGCGAAAAATAAAGTTTCGTTTTTTACAAAAAAAAAATTATTTTTTTCTCGCTACTGATAGAACTTGAGTGTTTTCCCAGATGCTATTTTAAAGCTCTTGGAAAACAATTTCAGATGATATGTCCCTTGCAAGGTTGAGGGTCAACAATATTTCAAGGTCATAGAAAGCATTATTTGTTTGTTTTTTCCAAAAAATAATTAATAAATAAAACAGTTAATAACGGTGTTTCTATGATACAAAAAAAATCATAATGGGACTGGTGAGAAATAATTCTAAAAAGCCATAACGAAAGTTTTGATATTGCTGAATTATGCAATAATTTCTGCCATGCAATTGATAACAACAGTAATTGAAAATATGATAAGTAGTAGTTGAAATTCCATTCTTCATATTACCGAGGATGTGACTAGATATTCAGCTTACGATTGCAACGGACCCATGATGAAAAATGGGACAATGCTCTTTATGACCTTGAAGTATTAATGACCCACAACCTTACCAAAGGACATATCATTCGAAATTCCGTTTCAATAGCTTTTAACTAACACCTAGGAAAACACTCAAGCTCTATTAATAACGAGAAAAAAAAATTTTTTGTAAAAAACGAAACTAACTTTTGCCATTTCGTGAGATTTACGGATGCGCACACAAAAACTAAAGATCAAAAATATCTAAAACTGGTTTTTTTCATCAAAACATAAGTACATTAGATCCTATAAAATTTAAAAGAACAAATTGATATGAATTTTTAAGGTCCATGTCTTCTTTTCTTTGATTTCACGTGAAATGACGTATGCGTGTTTGATCTGCAATATTCCTTAAAAACTAATTTGTCTCAAAAGTAAAACCAACGTTTTTTACTTGAGAAAAGTGAGCTCTTTCTAATAATGTAAAGAAAATTGAAATTCAAGATGACCCTTTTGAGATATTAATTACCCTTTGAAATAGAGACACAATTGAGGAAAAAAAATTGACTAGAATTTCAACTTGGATAATTCAGCAATTTTTTGAGCTATCAAGATGCTACTTGCACACCTTTCGGACGAACTATCAGGCTACAAACGAGGAAAGAATTAGCTTCAGAGAGTCATTCTTTCAGCACATAGAAACTGATAATGTATAGTCAAAGTTTGCCGAAATACGATTTTTTACCAGCTTTGACAGCAAATTGTAAAAAATCTGCCGTGCATTGAGCTTTTGTTACACAAGTAGGCTGTTCTATCCTAAACAGTGATCAGAATCACCAAATTTGAGCCTAATAATCATCTTAGGTTGCGAGTAATAAAATCACGAACTTGCCGATATGGTCATTTTTTACGACACGAAAAAGAGGCCTTTACAAAATAATTTATATTAGCTGAACCATAGGGCTTATGGAGTTATAATTTGATATGGCTTCATTCAAGTCTTATATGTACATCCAAAAAAAATTTCATCAAAATCGGAGGGGGTCGAGTGGG
Organism: Uloborus plumipes; assembly: GCA_038373865.1. Taxonomy (NCBI): domain Eukaryota; kingdom Metazoa; phylum Arthropoda; class Arachnida; order Araneae; family Uloboridae; genus Uloborus; species Uloborus plumipes. The sequence continues at coordinate 22,125 of JAXGGA010004146.1, read as the reverse complement.
GACGCCTCTGACACTTGACATGGAATGACCCCATTCTTAAGACAATATAAACTTTCAAATTTTTTATAAGACGATATGAATGAAATGAAAGTAAAAGAGAAAAAATATTAACATTTGTAAACTTTTTGAGGCACTTATAAAGAAAAAAAAATGTTAGCTGAAAAATAAATAAAACGTAGACCGACAGTGAGCTTTTTGCTGTAACAGAAGGAGTTTATATTAAAAAAAATCCATGCATTTATCTGTGAACAAAACATTATATACCCCGTGACAAAATAGACATTCGAGTTCGGAAAAATTAGCATAGAGCTGAAGATTGGTACAGACCTTAAGAACATCATTATAAGTGACTAGCTGCGTGACCCGGCTTTGCACGGCCTAACTTGAAAATAAAAATTATGTCAAGTGACACGGGTCTTAAAAAATCCCGATTGCTTTATGTACTTAAACTTCGCCCACACGCAGAAAAGCTGAAAAAACGTAACTTTTTGAATTGACTTGAGCCTTGAACGTTTAATACGAAACGGAGAAATGATATTAGCAATTCCAACTATCTGCCACGGAGTTCAGTTGATACACTTAATACTCGATTGAATTGATGAAAGCCTTGGAAAATGGAGTTTAAAATTAAAAAGACAAAATCAGGTCTTAAATTGAAATAAAAAAATAACTACCCATCGGATTTTTTTGAAACTGATTTCTAAACCTTCCCAGTACCAAAAGGAACAAACGGTAAAAAAATTCAGGTAAATCTGCCCCTTATTTCATTTTTATATATGTAGATTAAATATTAAAGGCCGAAAGCTTTGCAATTGTTCTGAACTGAAAGGCATTATTTGCCTTGTTGTAATCATCATAGGAGGACCTAGAAACGCCGTTAAAAAATGCTTCTAAGAAACGAAATGAAGAAAAGGGAAACAACAATGAATTTAAAAGATGTTGCCATAGCAACGCAATAAAACGTTAATAATTTGATCTGAAAAGAGGTTTTCGAACTCAAAGTTCAAACGCTTGTAACTTTTTTTCTAGTGGAGATAAAAGCTTGGTTCTTCGACTGTAAGTCGAATCAATTCTGGGGTTAAAAATATCGCTCTATCCAATGGCGTAAAAATCAAAACTGTGGAATAATTAGTTTATTTTTAATGATGGTTTTAATGAACCAAGTATTGCGAGAAATTGGGCGAAGTCTTGCAGAAGGCAAGTTTTAAAATTGAATAACTCGTGCTGCGTTTAAGTTAGAGAATCGGAACAAACCGCATAAGACGCAGAAAATTTTTCTGCTTCCAACGATATATAACATTAATATGTGCAAGTAATTTTTAACCCCAGTATTCGGCGATTTATGTGAAAATTGCCTAGAATCTTTTCAAACAATATCGAATCTTTTCAAACATAAGCCAATGTTTCAATCTGAGAATGTAGGGGAGAGTGGTAATGAATGGGCCACTTTTTGGTTTTGAATTTTTGTAATTTTTTCTAACACTTTATTTTAACTCTAAATTGGTGTTTTTGTTACTTTACTTATCTGGCTATCTAAAAAAGTCATAAAAGTTGGATTAGCACATGTCTATAATGAATTATAATAGAAATTAAAAATTTTGAAAATTGGCCCATTCAACCCCACCTATGGGGTTGAATGGGCCATCGAAGGTAATGAATGGGCCACTAAATGAATTCAATGAAAACATGTGGATTTAATCTTTTATTTGCTGAATATGACAAAATAAATGTGGCACTTGACATGATGATACAAAATCATACTGATTTAAAATTATATAAACATCAAAACTGATGCAATTAAAATAAAACTGATGCATACCAATTGTAGCAGAAAAATGACTAAATAATGAGATTGTAAGAAATAAATAACATCAAATATGTATAAAAAAAATAGCAGATAATACACACTATGATTTAACAAAATTTATATATTTCAAAAATAATTTTTAAAAATCACTTTCAAAAACTTCATCTTCATTTTCAAACTTGTCAAAATTCAAAAAAATTTTTTAAAATTTACTAGACATCGGGAATAAGAAATATCTAACTTAAGTTACCAAGAAAGAAAATGAAATTGTACTGTGAGGAATATAATATGAAGGAGAGAGGGGGACTTTTTCAAGCCATGCACTGCGACCAGAGGTCTATTGTACTATAGGAATATAATATAGATCTGCAAATTATATTTAGAAGTTACTACAAACTTATTTTGACGACAGTAATCTTTATCTATCAGATCAGTTGTGTTTCATATTAATGCGAAAATCCAAAGAAAAGGAAGAAAAACAATATTTAGGTGGCCCATTCATTACCATGACATAGTGGCCCATTCAGCCCCACCTATACTTTTGAAATACATTAAGGTTTTTTGAGTACATTGAATTTAGATAACATCAAAATGCATCTTCAGAATAGTTTATAGATATGGAAAGACAAGCCTATACATATGTATGCAGTGAAATACATGTATATTTTAGCTAGGAAATGTTTTACTAGAAAAGGAAAAACTTACTTTTCAGTCAGATTCTTGACCATGCCCCTCTAGTTTGAAAATGGCTCAGCGCAAACGAATGAAAATTGGATGAGTTTAGTAGAACAAATAGCTACATCTATTGGTGGCATCAAAAAAAAATTCATGCAAATACTTTTTCATATTTTGTTAGTGGCCCATTCATCACCATGGCCCATTAATTACCACTCTCCCCTACCTTTCATATTCAGCAGGAATTTTTCAAATCGGTTCAGTGGTTCCGGAGATTACCCAGAACATACATGCTTACAAAATTTACCCTCTCTCTTTATCTATATATAACATTATTATTTTTAGTTATAACAATAACTCCTATAGCCTAAAGCCTTCCTGGATAAATGGACTATTCAACACAAAAATATTTTTTCAAATCGAACCAGTAGTTCCTGAGATTAGCGCGTTCAAGCAAGCAAACAAACAAACTCTACAGCTTTATATTATTAGTAGAGAAATGTCAAAAGTCCCCATCGATCCCGGTGGAGCTAAAAATTTTATTCAAGGTCTAAGGTCAAAATTGATTTTTTTTTTTAATTGAAAAAAATCTCACGGTGCTCAAAATCGGTACAGACCTTAAATACATCATTATAAATGATGCATAAAAATTTAAATCGATCCTACTTGAACTAAACATTTTATGGAAGGTCAAAGGTACCTACACAAAAAAAAACTAGAAAACAGAAAAATTCACAGAGCTAAAAATTGGTACAGACCTAAAATGCATCAATATAAATAAAATATCAAAAATCCCCATCGATCCCACTTAATCTAAACATTTTATGCAAGATCAAAGGTCAAAAAATCGTTTTTTTTTTTTGGTTAGCAAATACTTCACAAAAGTTAGGTATTATCATAAAAAAAGTGCAATATAAAGTTTGTAAGTTATACAATATGTTCAAAAGAAGTCTTTATATCAAGTTCAACTCTTTCGGGTCCGAATTATGTGAAATTAACAAAATTAATAGTGCACTTATTGGATAAGAAGGCTCTGTAAAGCAAGTGAAAAATATTTTTTTTAAGTATATAATATTTTCCTTCTTTTTAAAAAATATTTTTTATTTGAAATAAATTTAAATGTTGCACATTATTTAGGATTAAGAATGAGAAAATATTCTTACTTATTTCAAGAAACACGTCTATTAAGATGCTCATATCACTTTTCCTTTCAGGCAAACGTCACCAATTAGTTGACACTAAGATTTGGAATCCGTGGAGCTATTTAAAGATGATTCTTACACTCAAAAAGGTCGCTTTTATGGGCTTCACATTAATAACAGGATCAAAATATAAAAAAGGACTTATACGGTATTTTGAAACCAAAATATCGCTTTTTAAAGTAGGAGTCCTAAATGAAGTGCAGAATGACGGCAGAATGAATGACTCAAATATTATAAAACATTTCTATATCTTTTAAACATGTATTTAATTACACTTCAAACTCTTGATAATCATATAGTTAATTATTTTTAAATGCATTTTAATTTATCCTTCCAGCTCTTGAATAGTGATCTATTTCTTCATCCTCTTCTTGATCTTTAACTTCTACAGATAAATCGAATGAAAAAGTGGGATCACTTACATCTTCTTCACCAATATCATCGTCATCAGCATCGATTGCATTTGACTGGACTAGGCAATTACTGTAAATTTGTGAGCAAAACAATCCGACTTTTCTGCAGGCGCAATCCGCAATTATGACTGCATCTCGTCTTGCAATTACAAAAAATAGTATGGGGAACTTTTTCTGGAGCGGGTGTCAGTAGAGTCTGAAGTGGCTCCAAAACGATATCTTTCAGTACCCATCCCCAGTTTTCAGGGCCTAGCTCGTTGCTTACTGGGACTTGGTAGTACGCACGATATAAAACAGCAGCAGAAGTTATAGGAAGACAGAATAATTGAACAGGTTTATTGTTATTTGTATTTATCTCGAAGATTAAATACCTGTACTTGTCAAGGGAATCCACTTTTTTTTGGAGCTCTATACACTGCAAGAAGGAAGCGAATTCCATTAAGAATGATATTGGGAGAACAACCGATATTTTTGAATACTTCAGCGCAATGAATTAAATTCTGATTTTTTTTTTATAATAATTCGAATATTTTTGTTTTAAATCGCTTGTAGAACGCTGAAGTAGTATCGAATCTAGTTATTGCATGTAGAAATAAGATATGATCTAAACATGTAATTGATTCCAGTTAAAAATTTAAAAGCTTTAAAGATAAACAAAATAATAATATTCAGTTTCAAAATTTGATAAGCATATTGTAATGTTCGTGGTTTGTCAAAAATATTTCTTGTTAATGTAAAATGGTTAAGTTCTCGTAATTATTATTTTAAGTATTAATTGTGATCTACTGGTGTCGAGTGCAGTACTTATTAGGTTGGTGCGTATGAAATGTCGGATTCTCTTTACATGCGGACGTTTGTCTCCCTGTTTTCGTTATACTTTTGTCTTTGGCATAACCTCATTCATAGTCGTATTGTCCATTGCCAGAGACTCATTTCAGCAAAATAGGTTTTCTCGAAGGTCTTCCCTTTTGTTATTTCTTTTGAGTTTATTGCCGATATGAATTCTGCCGACATTCGCGTCATTTTCTTATATGAGTACAAACTTGGTAATAGTGCTGCAAAAGCTGCACGCAACATAAACCAAGCGTTTGGGGAGAATACGGTTAACGATCGAAAAGTGCAGCGTTGGTTCGAAAAATTTCGGACTGGCGATTTTTCACTGCAAAATGAGCCACGTTGAAGACCCAAAACGTCTGTGAAGAATGATGACCTGGGGGTCTAGTCTCTGCCCATACGTAAATTTACGTACGTTAATCATGCCGTCAACGTACGCACGCATCGTAACGAACTCCAATAACGTATGCTGATAACCGTACGTGCGGTAACTGCGTAGTCTCTGCCCAAATATTCCGAACGTACGTTAACATTCGGCGTGTTTACGAACGTACTGAAAAATATTAAGCCACGCCTTTATTCCGATCCAAATCAGCCAATCGAAAATTAGTGTTTCAATCGGCACGTATCGTAATCGTTGACTTGGCAATGCTCGGCAGACAACGCTTTTACTTTTGTTTTCCATTGTTTGCATACACACAGACCTTATACTATTACTTATGAGAAAAGACAATGGGTGTCACTAAAAAAATCATTGACAAATATTGGAATTTAGATAAATAACAGCGGGAGTGTATTTTGAATAGTCAAAACAATTGATTTCATGATTTATAAATTATTGTTGTTAACATATATACAGATTAAAGCGTATTGACTGTATGACATATCATAGAATATTGCATCTATCACCATTTATCTATATCATCATTTAAAGCATGATGGTCATTTGACAACAGCCGAATTGAGTTTTATAAATCGGGTCTTCTTATTTTCAAAGGCAACAAAATTATGTAAAAACAGGAAGATATTGCAGCTTCACAAAAAAAGTAATACTGTTCCTGAATTTGCCGACTTGTCATTTCGAGCTTGCCGAATGAGGAAAACTCTCATGACCTCCCTTCGGGGCTCCTGAATATGTATAACACTATAATATTTTTCAGAATCTTAATTTAAAATATTTTTGTGCTGGATATGGAATTAAAAACAAGTACTACAAGCCCTAATTAACACAATTGCTAGGGCCTGATTATGGCACAGGCCATCTAGGCCTGGGACTGGGGCCTCATCTTCCTAAGGGGCCCCTAATTTTTTAAAAACTGATGCACAGCATTGAAGAATTATGTATTTTTAAGAAAAAAAATAATGATTCATAAATTGAAAAATGAAAACAATCTCTTTTGATACTTAATTAGCACTTGTCTTATTTAGTTCATTTTATGGAAAGAAAAAAAAGATTTCTTTCTTGGGGGAATTAGCTTTAAAAATCTTGAGCTAAAATGGATATAAAAAAACAGTATCAGGGCTAGACATAATGCATACAGTGCAACTACATAGGGCCTGCAGAGCTCTATACAATGATCCCCAAAAATCACCCCCTCAGCAGGGGTGCCCACAGGGAGGATTATGGCGCAAGTTGCGCCAACAAAATTTTAGGGGGGATTTTTTAAAACTGATTTATTTATTTGAATTATTTATTAATTTAGTTTTTTTATTTAAATTATTATTTGTTTTTCGTGTGTGTGTGGGTGTGCTTGGAATGTGTGGAAGAGAAAAAAAGCGATTATATTCTGTGCATAATTAGTACTTTAAAAAAGTTAATACATGAAAAACTAATAGTTATAATTAAAAAATAAATAAATAATATTAGAAAAAAGAAATAAAAAAGAGAAAAAAAAATAAAAAGCACAAGAGGGTTGTGAAATTTTTTGGGGCGGGGGGGGGGTGATTCGCGCCATTGAGCTTGGGGGGGGGTAAATACTTTCTTCATTATTTTGCAAACAAAACATTTTTAATGCTTTTCGTCCATTTATAGAGTATTATTTAATTATCCCCCCCTTGTATCGCAGTGGCGATACAAGGGGGCCAGGGGGCTGGCCCCCTTATATCGCCACTGCGAAAAATATTTTTTTTTTGTGACTTGAAAAGGCAGAGCACAGAAGGGGGCCTCTAAAGTATTGTCGGCCTTGGGCTTAAATTTTTAATTGACAGTGTCATTTATTTATTTATTTTTTGAGAAAATCTTTCCTCGAAATATTGTCGTTACATATCAAGTTAAAGCGCATATAATTGTTATTAAAATGAGTTAATATGCAACTCTGTACCTGTCATAGAACTTGAGTTATAATATTTTACAATACTGCCAGCAAGAAAAAAAATGTTTTTTAACGAATTTCAGAAATTAATTACTGATTAATTATGAATAATAGATTTTTCAATATAAAAAAATAGACGTGAGGCCGCACTGGACTTTTGAAACTGCCCCCCCCCCCTTGAGGTGTTGAATTTCAGAGTTGTATAAAAAAAAAAAAAAAAACTTTATTTACTTGACATAAAATGTATTTTCAAGGTAAACCGTGCAAAGCCCGGCCACACAGCGTTATTAACAAAGAACAGTATTTAATTCAATTGATAGATGTAATTCTCGCGGCCGATCCACCCTGCTGTCTAAAAAAAAAAAAGTCTTCATTTTACATGAAAAAAGTGCCCCCCCCCCCCCAATCATGCCGCCCTGGGCTATAGCCCATTAAGACCATACGTAAATACAGCAATGTTCAAGGGTAGGATTCCCGAAAGTTACATGAAAATCCGAAACGGCCAGGTTGAGATTTCTTTCGTTTTTTGGTTGATTTAATATGGTTGAATAAAAGGAATCTGTGTGAAAAAAATAAACAGCAGTTTTCGTAAGGCGCGAACAAGATTTGCTACTACTCTATAAATGGACGCAAAGCATTAAAAATGATGTTTTGTTTGCAAAATAATGAAGAAAGTACTTACCCGCAAGTGAGCTGGTAGTCTTCCGGCGGGAAAACTATCTTTAATATCTTCTGTGAGGTCAATCAATTGCTAAATTTTTTGTTAATCTGAAAAGTTTAACAAATCTGCGATCTGAAAGCTCGAAAGCATTGAATTGGTCTTTAAACACCATTTCTTTCTATCGTTTCCAATCTTTCAACGTCTTCTAGTTGCTAATCCAACGCAGCAAACGCGGCATCCATCTTGGATTTTAAGTATTGTCCGTTCAAATTTAGAAGGCACTTGGAGTGGAACTGATCTAAGTTTGAAGCGGGGGTGTTCGGTGAGCAAAGTTCCGTGCGTGTAAATAAAGCAACCTTAAATTTGGCGCGGTTTTAAATTTCTGGAAAAATTTAAGTGTTTTTTTTTTTTTTTTCTCGCTTCGCTTATCTATGTTTCGCACGTGTAAATGAGACAACCTTCAGCTTGGCGTGGGTTTGAATTTGTTTAAAAAAAATTAGTGCTCTTTTTTTTTAGGCTCTTGCTACGCTCATCTACTATCTACTCACGTCTTAAGCTTTTTAAAAACGTCTGCGTTTATCGCAAAATGTCAGTAAAAGGGAAAATTATTCATTCAAAAGAAAGGGAAATAATAAATAATGTCACTAAATTTTGTGAAAATGAAGCCAGAGCAGGGGAATTATTGATTCCAATTTCCCAAGCACAAAAACGTGCTGCTACAGCCACTGGCGTTTCAATGCGAACAATACAAAGAATAAAAAGTGAAGATGTGACTACAAGTGGACAGTTGTCTTCTCCTGGAAAAAATCGTAAACGTTCTGTTGCAAAATTGGACAATTTTGACCTCTGTACTCTGCGAAGAATCGTGAATGAATTTTACGTAGGTAAAAAAATTCCATCCTTATCCCGCTTACTCCCTGTGGTAAAGCAAAGAATAAACTTCCCATGGAAAAGATCAACCTTATGGAAATATTTACGTGTTGCAGGTTTCCGCTATAAGCGATGTAGAAATGAGCGGCAAATATTAGTTGAAAGACCTAATATAGTTGCATGGAGATTTCGTTTTCTCAGGAAAATGAAAAAAATTCGAGAAGCGAAAAGGAACATTGTCTACATAGATGAAACGTGGCTGGACAGCGATCTTTCTTTCAAAAAATGTTGGACCAACGAAAAAATTGGCGCTACCGTCAAAGATCGAGCAGGCCATCGCCTGATCGTTGTCCACGCTGGATCCGAATCCGGTTTTGTTCCAAACGCCGGGTTAATATTTAAAGCTGGATCGGCATCCGGAGATTATCACGGGCAAATGAACTTTGATAATTTTAAAAAATGGGTTGTTGAAAAACTGCTGCCAAACATTCCCCTGCATTCAGTAATCATCATGGACAATGCGGCTTATCATTCGAAAGTGCAGAATCCTGTACCAACTAAGAGCTCAAGGAAAGATAAAATGTTTGCCTGGTTGCAGGAAAACCAAATTCCACATGATAAAAAAATGCGGAAAGTTGAGTTAATGGAGCTTATTACAGCAAATGCAGGTGTCGAAAAAAAATACTGCATTGATGAAATTATAAAACAAAAGGGACATGAGGTTTTAAGACTTCCACCGTACCACTGCGATTTGAATCCAATCGAATTAATTTGGGCGGACGTTAAACGTTATGTAAGAGATAACAATGTGACTGCGGATCTCAGTTTGGAGCGCCTAAAAAATCTTGCATCAGAAGCTATAGAAAACATTAAAGATGACAGGTGGGGAAAGCATTGCAAACACATTGAAAGTGTCGAAAACAAATACTGGGAAAACGACAGTATTATAGAGGAAGTTGTTGAAAGTGTTTCTTTTACCATCGGTTCTGATTCTACTTCAGATAGCAATTTCAGCAGCGATACCGATAGTTACGACGATGAATCTAACTAGTATATTTAAATCATGTACCTGCTATTATCTTTGTTTCGTTAAGAATATCCACTGATAATTTCCATTTAGGAATAAATAAAATGAAATCAGTTTAAGCTGTCCATATCAGCGTTTAATAAATTGAATCTAGAAATCAAAAATGGAATGAAAATGCTTTACATTCACTTTTGTAAGAAATAGCTTACAGCAAGGGTGCTTTCGTTTTATTTCTCAAAAGAATTTTTCATATCGAAAGTTTTATTATGTTTTAGTTTTAAAAATCAATTTTGAATTACAAGTTGATATTTTCAATATTGTATACATTTTTCGTGCGGAAATAACGTACCAGAATTATTCATTTCTTTTGACTTATGTTATTTTGAATAAATTTTGTTTAACTCAACTTTGTGGCAAACTATTTTAGAGTACATACAGATTGAATAATAAGGGTACATATGAGAAGGAAGGGGGAGGGGGCATGAATCCTCATATAGAAATTCTAATTAGCTCAGAGTATGTTACCTTGAAACGCTTAGGGGTTGCTTTCTTTGTGATAACTGCGTGCCTCTCTCTTTTTTTCCTGGAGGGGGGGGGGGGTGTTCATGCCTCTCGCTTGTGCATGCATACAGATATTACTATAGATATATATATATGAAGGGCTCGGGTGTAAATAATGGTAAGTAGCATTTCAAAAAATCAAAACTTTTTTTTTTTTAATTTGGAATTTTTGCTTCGAGAAATTACTGTAGCAAGTTTTTTCTATTTAAAAAAGGAAGTCGGTACATTTACATTTTTACAAGTGACTTTTGTTCTTTTATTTGAGACAAAACGTCCTTTCGAGTTTGTCAGATACCATTATTTACGCCCGAGCCCTTCATATATACTATATATATTGTATATGGGTACTAACTATTATATACAAAATCCCAGGTTATACACTGTGCGGATATACATTCAAAGACCTAAAGTAATTACAATTTCAAGAAATGCTGAAGACATTTTTTAGCCCCCCTCCCCCTCCTCCCCCCGTTTGGCAGGAACACACGCAGGGAATGATTTCTCGTTCAGAATAGAATTTAAATATGAAAAATAAAAGAAATTGGAAAATACTAAAAAATCAATCTGAAATAAAACCCATGCAATCGACTATTAAAATTGAGATTATGCCTTTGAATTTTGCACGAATATTAACATTCAGAAATATTTAATCATCTGTTGTACGCTATAAGAAGTGGTTTTAGTTTGTATGCTCCGCTTCAAAATCATAAGTTCATTTTCAGTGCCGACCTGAGAGATGAGCCCCTGGGGCGAATGTCCACCCCCCGCCCTAAAGAAGTGGATTACAGCACTTCAGTTCAGCAAATGACGCTTTTTTAAAAACATATTTGATTCCCTTCTCCTCTGCCACAAAGTAAAGCACCGCCCGCCCCCCCCCCCCCCGTCATATCTCACGCTATGTTAGATGAACATGGGGCTATAAAATGCTTTCATATTTGCAAATAATATGTGTAATGTCACACACTTCCTTTGTTACAAGCTGTTAAGAGTTCATGACACCCCCCCCCCCGCCCCCAACCCCATCAAAGCAAACCCTCATTTCAGAGAAATAATGTTCAGAAATAACTTTTGCTGCTGGAAAATATATCGTTAACTCTATACGGCACCCTCATTGCCATGCCCCCCCCCCCTCCACTGGACGGAGCTGTTAATCGTTTCTTCATATTCGAGTAATTAAAGTTTGCCGTAGCGTTATTCCATAAAAATAATGGAACAAAATCGTTTTTTAAAGTATTCGGAAACTTAAAACTTACTTCAAAGAAAATAAGTTAATTTTCACATTAGTTAAGAAAAAAGGCCCAAAAAAGAAGAGGAAACGTTGTTCTAGCAACCTATTCAATTGTATTTTTCAAAGCCGCATTGGAGTGCAAAGAACTGGTTTCTTTTTTTTTTCTTTCTTTTTTTGAAGTCTCCATCCAGCGCGATAATGATAGCCAACTAGCGCTTTTTCTCAGCACTGGTCAGAACCCTCATACCCTAAACAGCGGTATAGAGTCGTCCGGTCTTACGTCACGGAGGCGGGGCCACGCGCCAACTTAAAATGATACGCAAAATGGTTTTCCGCCTGAAAGAAGACGGCGTAAATTTTCCGTATGTTTACATTTTAGAGTACGTATTTTGCGTGCGGAAAAAAAGGGCAGAGACTAGCGGGTCTCGCTACATACGTTAAAATGACGTCACGGGTTGGTTTTGAATGCGGAGAATTTTTCCGTATTGGGCAGAGACTAGACCCCCTGAAGGCTCTAGTGGAAGCGGATCCAGCCGTATCCACGAGGGAACTTGCTATCAGGATGAAAGTTGACCATACAACGATATTGAGACACCTTTCTGAGATTGGCAAGGTTAAGAAGATGGACAAGTGGGTACCGCACGCACTGACAGAGCGAAATAAGCTGGATCGGTTAAACGTATGCTCATCATTGCTAACCCGATTTCACCGAGAGTCATTTTTCGATGACGTGTGACGAAAAATGGGGTTTTTTTTTTTGACAATAGAAAGAGGTGTTTTTAAGGGGTAAACACTATGAAAATGTAGACAGTCTAAAAAACTCGATATCAGAGTTTATTAATTCTAAAGACCTAAATTTTTTTAAGACAGGCATCTACGCTTTAAAATCTCGTTGGAAGAAGTGTATTGAAGTGAATGGAGCATACTTTGATTGAATAAACAGCTTTTGAAGAAAGATATGCAGTTTTATACAATCACTTAAGAATCCGACATTTCATACGCACCAACCTAATATTTAGCACATATTAGGCATATTTGATTTTAAATTCTCAATGCAATTTGTCAAGTACATACGAGGCGAAGATAGGGCAAAGTAAAATAGTTCATTTCGTTTACTTAATCATTCATTAAATCACATGCGTAGACTCCATTAAAACTACTGGTTGCAATTGGCACCTTTCCGGGTGAAACGCATGTAGTACCAGCGGTACCCAGTAGTTAGCCGAGATTTCACCCTTGGCTTGGGTGAAAAACTAGCACCCTCAATCCAACAAGCACCGCGAGTAAAAGACGGAACTGTGTAGGAGAGCATAATGGCACCCTCACTGTTCACTATTGCAGATTAGGGTGCATCACGAAAAAATTTTTTTTTTTCAAAATTTCAAGTTGATGAAAAGTTGTCACTATATTCACATAGTTACCAAAAAAAAACATTCATTTTGAAATTGAAAAATATTTAGGTATGCCGGAATTACCTTGAAATTTCAAGTTTTTTTTATTAAAAAACGATTTTTGTTTTTTTAAATGTATAAATTATTTGTAAAGCAAAAATAATTATTTAAGTGCGAAAATGGACTACTTAAGGAGTAATCTATCAATAAAAAATGCGTTGAAGCTAAAATTTTACTTTTAGGGTGTCCAGAAAATAGTAATGACAAACCTCACACTTTTGCTAGTCAGTCATATTTTTACAATATTTACCAATAAGGTGTATCACGGAAAAATTTGTTTGAAAATTCAAAATTTCAAGTTGATAAAAAGTTCACCTATTCACTTTGTTATTAAAAAAATACTTTGAAATTGAAAAATATTTCGGTACACCGGGATTACCTTGAAGTTTCAAGTTTTTTAGTAAAAACGATGATTTTTTTAAAAATGTATAAATTATGTGAAAAGCAAAATAATTATTTGAGTGGAAAAATGGACCAAAACTCGCTATTTTAAAGCGTTGTACTGCAATGTTTGTGACGTTAATATAATAATCAAAAATATTCTGCAAGATGGGTAAATATTCTCAAAATATGACTGACTAGCGAAAATATGAGGTTTTTCATAACTATTCCTGGAAACCTAAAAGTTAAATTTTGGCTCCAATGTATTTTTTATTGATGGATTACTCCTTAAGTACTCCATTTTCGTACTTAAATAATTATTTTTGCTTTACTCATAATTTATACATTTAAAAAAAAAATCATCAAACTGTAAACTTCAAGGTAATCCCGGCATACCTAAGTATTTTCTATTTCAAAATATATATTTTTTTTGTTACTATGTGAATATAGTGACAACTTTTTATCAACTCGAAATTTTGAATTTCCAAAAAAAATTTTTTCGTGATACACCCATTGCAGATCCCCTGTGTCATTTTTGTTTTTCAATTGTGTTTACTTTTATTTATTTTTTTTATTCACGAAGTCTTGGTACATTTTCACCTTGAATTCCGATTTGAAAATTGTCGAAATTTGTAATTTAAGGCATTTTCTCACAGTTCAGACTTTCCAACATATTTCAAAAGAATTCAACTCAGTAGTTTTAAAATGATATTGACATTTACTCCAGCATTATCTGCACTGAAAATGAAGAGGGAAGGTATTTTATGGATCCCTTTCAAGAATATTCAGTTTTGTTAAACGTCAAGTTTTTTGATAGATTAAAAATCGAAATATATTTTAGCGATCATTTCAACTGATGGAACAAAAAAAAAAAAAAAGTACGCTCTGGCAATAACGAGCTCAGCACTCGTTATCAATAACGCCAAAGAAAGATATTAGCGTAAGCACGAAATGCAAATCATGGCGTTGAAATAATATATACATATATGTGATAATAAAAACAAATAAAAAAGAAAGTCAGCCGGATTGTTTTTTTTTTCCCCAAACCTTTCCCATTCGTTCTGCTGCTTGCTAGCTGTGTCTACGTAGCAAAAGAGAATCGTGACGCAGATATATTTCCGTAAGAACACTTTGAAATGATTGTAAATATGTTGGGAAATCTTAGAACCATGGTTAAATGCATGCATGTACTTACGTGAGTATTCGCAGATTAAAGTGAGGAATTAATCCATTTTTCTAATAAACTTCTAAAAGATAAAAAAAGGAGAAATCCAAGACTGAAAACACTGTACCGAGAATTTTGTCGTGTCGATGTACACAAGATGTCCGCCATTCAACTGGTTGATGATGATGAGACCTCGGAATCTCAATGCGCAGGCCCTAAAGAGTGCAGATGGTGCTCCAGAGTTAGCATTAAGCACCCTCTGAGAGGCCTTTCGGTACGGTAAGAGCATTTCAAATTTGCTATGGCACTCCTTGGCACTTTGCTTTCACCCTAGCTTTCTTATTGGCACCCCTGCAGTGCCCTTATTTTCAACAGTGTAAACCAGGGCGCGTTTATGCAGTGCCCTTTTCTCGAAGCGTATTATAATTAGTGTGTCACCAGTCATGGCAGATTGATGCTGGCCCTTAAATAGTACTCTCACAAGTTTTTTAACTTCCGTCGAGCTTTGGTATAGCATTTGGGGAGGAAAATCTGTTTTTTTGCCAACTTGAATAAATTTTGTGTGGAACTTATTGAATCCTATTGAGTAATTCCACGTCAACTGGACCAATTTTTCAAATCATCCCCACCCGACCATCCCCGATTTAGATTAGATTTTACAGAGGTTAAGACATACCTATGAAACTAACTTGCGCAAAATTTTTAACTTCCAAGATCCAAGTTTGGAGAAGCTAGAATCCCGCAAAAAATGGGGTCCAAAATGGCGGATCAGCTTCCTGAAACGAGTTGCAATGTTTAGGTTATGGTTGCCGAAAATTTTAAAACCCTGGAAGCCTAATATTTTCAGAGCTTAAAGTATTTTTGTTTGTCAATACTCTCCAGTATTTTTTCTGAGATTGAGCTTATTAGATTCTATGTAGCACGGGCATCTAAACTTGCGAAAAAACGTGGTGGGTAATTTTTTTTCCTGGATTTGAGGTTGTCATAAATTTTCAACCAAAAAAATTCAAAACTTTATACTTCGTAGTTTTATTGTCCAAATACTTGTTTTTAATATGTTGTAGTTGCAGAGCTGAAATATTGATTTTGTAAAAGATATTGTCATCCTAAGTGTCGACCTAAATCCCTCTCATGAAAAATCGCCTGTTTTCAACTCGTTATAGCTCAGGTTTGTCATTTTCCACCACTTTTTTCGTTGACACCATTAGAAAGAACAGATTTTTTCCCATCGAAATGAGTGTGTTGCGAGTGATTTCGATGGTGTGCTTTCAGATAAGGATGAAAAAATTAGCTTGAAATAATGTCTGTTATTAAAAATTGGCTTAATTAGGCTAAGACTGTAAAAAAAATTATTACACTGGAAGCCTATAATATGTTTGGAGTTTTAAATGCTTTTCGTTGTCAAAACTCTGAAGTTTTTTTTTTTTGTGAGATAGATTTTGTGTAGCACGCATCTAAACTTGTGAAAAAAGTTTGTGATCACATTTCCGATATCACCCTCCACAAAGGTGTCACCGCGCCTAGCACTCGTGAACAGTTCCACTTAAAAAAGGGTAGATGCGTTGTTGGGTGATAACTATCCGAAATTTTCAATTTAAAACTTGAATTTGCTATATCCTTTTTGACACATTCAGCTAAACTACGTATTTGAAAGCAGCATCGTTCCACGTTGTTTGATACGGTACAAAATGCTTTTTATTATTCTTCCCCTTATTTTTATCTTACCTAACACCCCTATTTTGGTAAGATCAGAGAAGACCTGACGCATGCGTAAATGCGCGAAAGGTTTTACCAAAGAAGATCAGACAGTACATCATTTTAATGTGTCAGTAGGGGGGAAATGACTATGGGATAATTATCGATGTAAAAAAAGAAAAGAAGTGTGATAATACATAAACCTCGACCCTTTCAGTACCAATATTCTGTTCTGATCAAAGAATTTCTAGGAGCCTACTATTCAGTTGGGCCTGTGTCCGATTGTTATATTTAACAGTTTTACCTTGACGCATTTTTACCAGTGGTAGTGAAAAACTGATTGCAAATGCAATGAAGAAAAGTTAATTTAATTAGATTATTTCATAAATTCATTGCCCGCGGGACATATATGTCCCGTTGGTGCGGAAAGGGTTCAATAGTTTTATTTGTAATGAAAAAAAAATTAGTCCAAGACTTTATAAACACCCTGCAGATAAACTCATCAAATCACTTGGTATTCATTTCATTAGAAATGAATTGCTAACGTATTATCAAACAGGGTGCTGGCCCGTTAAGAGATAATATAAGACTGGGGAAATGTATTTATCGCAAATAGTGTTTTTAAATTTTGTTTTAGTTTCCATTGTGTTGTGAAGAGTAATTTTATTCCTAACCCCAGTATTTATGGGAGTAGGCTTGCGGCGATTTCGTGATGCTGAAACCGAATCGTTAGTCACGCGGGCATGTGCCTGAAGCGTGTCAGCCCACGTGCTCTGTTCGGGGGGGGGGGTCTTCGTCGGAAGTGAGAGAAAAGTGGTGAAATGCAGTTTGTAGGGGATTTCCAGAAATTTCATACATGGTTTGATGCCGGATTTTTTTTTTTGTTCTTTTTGCTGTGTTGCTTGGAGATGTACGACACTCAGGTGCAAAATTAATTTAAAGATTTAGATTCAGCGATGAGTCTGCTGCTGCTTTTCGTATGAAATATATTAAAATATTTTATTTTCAAGAAGTATACGTTTTTGAAATTGAATGACATTATGCGGAGATTTTAATTTTCTTCCTGAAATGATAATTGTTGATTAGTAATTTAAAATATCCCTTTTTGTGTTATAACTTAAATACTTATATGGTGAGTAGTTTTTATTTATTTTATTCTGCGGTGCTATCATCTTCACTGTCAATCACTATCGTTTATTGTCGAGTGATAAATGGTGGGAAGGGGCTGGGGGGCAGTAATAAATTAAGTTTGTCTCAACTGTATGTTTAACCATCATCAGCTGTTTTGCAAAGTGATTAATTGAAACATGAAAAATTAGTTGCGTTTTTGACAAATATTACGTTTTTGTTTTTTGCAGTTTGTTTCAACTGACTGTTTGTGTTCAACATTCAGAACTTTTGCATTTGCTAATTTGTTTCGATTTAGAAACTTTTTCACCTAAATAATTCTTTTTAAAATTAATTCTATTCTGAAGTGTTTAAAACGTGAATATTGATGCTTGGCCTGTAGTTTACTTATCCCTGAATATCCATTAGTTAGTATATTTTACGGGCAGAAAAGCGTTTTGTTACTGAAAAAACAGACAGAAAAAAAGAAAGAAAAGAACTTTGAAATTCATAACTTTAATATGAAATTATGAGTTTTTTTTCTACAAAACCCAGAAAAGTCGGAGAATTTCGTGACTAAAATTAAGTGGAAGTACTGAATCCATGCATATCGGTTAATTTCCTCTCTCTGTAAAAATAATGATGTTTTGTCTCAATCTTCCTGTTTCATATGTCTTAGTTTTCTCACTCGTGCTTACATCACTTGAAACCCTATGTCCCTTCTAATCTTGCAAGTAAAACTGAACGAGATTTCTTGATTCATAAAGTTCATGCAATGAAGTGGGAATTTAATATTTTTGAGGTCTGTGTAGGGTGTTTTGTGGAACAGTTGTTACTTCTATTAAATATTCAATCCATTGGTACAAATTTAATCTTTTTCCGCATATTTTTGCAGTTCATTCTTCGAATTTTGAACTTTGGCTTTTAATTGGGATGCATTCGAATACAAGAAACTATTATGTATCATCATATGAAGCATCAAATTTTTATATTTATATATATATATATATATATATATATATATATTATATATATATATATATATATATATATATATATATGTATATATATATATATATATATATATATATATATATATATATTATATATATATATATATATATATATATATATATATATATATAAATATATATATATTAAAAAACGTAAAAATTTTTAGATGTTGCGGAGGTGACCGGACGGTCACGCCCGCAACGCATACAAATCATTATGTATTTTCGATACGAGAAAACTTTTCAGATGGTATATACTAAGCAGAATATTTTTTAAACCGCTTTTCCAATAAGCGGACTCTACTGCATATCACAGTTAACAGACGAAACTTAAAACTCTTTGAACAAATTGCAAGTAAATTCATAAAAAAGTCTCACGTGTGCAGTTAGGAATCTGCCCTGCGAAGAAGGGTCTTGCAATTTGTGGTCGACCCCTCTGATAGAAGAAGCGGGCACCTGCCGCCCCCAGAGCCGTGCTCTATCCGCCGCCCAGGGCCTGACCCCCGATAACCCCTGCAGACCCCGTCCAGGATATGACGGGGCCGCTCATTTATCTCGTTGTTTTAGTCTGACCCGCATCGCATCCAACAGGTGCCTCTCATTAGAGCCGTTTGCTTTCTTCTCCAAAATCAAAATGAAAGACCGTTCTAATTATTGGCTGTTTAGGATTTTTGTCTGCCCCCCCCCTCCTCTCCCCATCGCAACGCGGCCCTCATCTAGCGTGCGCGCGAATTCGTTATACGAAAATGAAATTTTCTATTGGGAAAAGGTAAAGGTGCCCCTTTTTGTTTTCTTTCGCGGAGAGTTCTGATGCGCGTACTCTTCCGGTATAATCGGGTCACTCGCGAAAATAGTACGCATCCGACATTTATGATTTTTATTTAAAATCAATATTAGTAATTACCAGTGAAAATTAGTGCAAATCGCCGTACATATTTTATCTTTATCTAAGTACCAATTATATTAGACTTGTCGCACTATAGTTGTAAACGTACGAGTTATAGTCAATTGGGAATAATTGCCACTTGTGAAAGACATTGTAATTATCTTTTTTTTTTTTGGGGGGGGGGGGAAATATTTCTTGAATTCATACAATAAACTGCGTTTTTTCTTCTTTTTTTCAAATGTAAAAACAAAATTATTGTTAAAATATTTAAAGAACAATTGTCTAAATGATGCTCAGAGTCAAAAAGTAAATTTTTCAAATATGTTTTTCTTCTTAAAGAGGGTACAGTAGGGGAATAGTTAAGGTACCTTACCTGTTTGAAAACGAACAAAATGAAAATTTATTCTCAAAATTATTGTTAATGCAGATTGAATAATGTATTTTGTTGTACAACTTGCGTTGAAATATATTTTCATTTTTGGGAGTTAATTTGCTCCTTCCAAACAAGGTAGAACATTATCAGCTCAAAAAACCACGGAGCAAAATAAAAACGCGGTAGTTTTGCAATGAAACATTTTCTATTTGATAATTTACAGTAATTTTTATCAAATGAGTGCGTAAATAAATGAATTATTCATGAGAAAGTAAATAGATAAATAAATAATTACATTAATTAATATATGAGAAAAAAATGACTAAATAAAATAAAGAATGAACAAAATAAATGAATTCATAAATAAAATAATGAATTAATAAGTAAATAAATTCATAGGTAAACAAAATGAACCATTTCACTTTGTCACATACTGTCTGTTTGCGTATTGTGCGCCTGGCAGCCACGAACGCTTCCATTTGAAAAAGGGGAGATAGGTTTAGGATGCGCACTTCCCGATGCCTTCAGTTTTTGTTCGCTTGCTACTTCCTCGTTGCATTTCCCCCTATTTCGAGAAAGTCAGAAGAGACTTGGCGCGTGCGCAGATGCGACGGAGGTCTCGCGAAAAAATGTTAGACAGTAAGTGAATGTGGCAAAGTGAAATGGTTCATTTTGTTACTCGTTTGTTTCGTTACCCCTCGTGCACTTGACAAATTACATTGAACATTTCAAATCAAAACATGAGTGATAAAAACTAAATGAGGACTACATTGGACATCAGTAGTCCTCAGTTCTGTACCTCAGAACCAGACTAACGTAAGTCCATTTTCATCACTTTGCAGGGGAGCAAAAAAACAGAAAATAATTATTTCGTTGACTAGTTACAAAGCTGATATATGACTAAGGGCCATGCTCCACATCAGCGTAAAACGCGACGAAACTGAAGGCAGAAACCGAAAATCCGGGTACTTTCCATAGGAACACCATTGAATCCATTTTACGCTTCTGCCTATTTTTTCTGCTTTACGTCGATGTGGAGCATGGCCCTTAGGCTACAAAACATGATTGTTAACATTGAGAAAATATGTATACTTTAGCCCTTAATGGTTAATTTTCGCACAATTAAACAATTATTTGCGTAATTAAATAGTAAATGACTGATTACATCAGAACTGGACTTGCGTTTTTGTGACTTCGCATCAAAACAGTTCCGTACCTCCGGGCCAGAGTAACGTAAGTCACATTATTTCTACTTTGTAGAAGAGCGTGAAATATAGGGCTGCGGAGTCGGAGGGAAAATGACTGACTGCGAATCCCAATATGTTTCCGACTCTGATTCGAACTCTGAAGCACAGGCAGAGTTGCAAACTCTGAGTTAAAATGTCCTCATTCCGACTCTTTGATTTTTTTACCTTCGACTCTGAATTGTTAAACCAAAATCTGCACTGGTAAAACAGAAAGGAATGATTTCATTGCCTAGTTACATAAACAAAACATGATTATAAATTTAATAAATAAACATGATTATTAATAATTTTATAAAAATGATTGTTATATTATGTTTTATAATTACATGAAAAAAAAAGGTGTGCAATACTTCTCGTAGATTAATTTGTGTTCAATTTAACAATCTATTTATGTAGTTTAAGAGCAGGGTCGGACTGGCCATGTGGGCATTCGGGCAAATGCCCGGTGCGCCGCTCTAAAAAGCGCCGGTCGACAGTCGTTTTTTTTTTTTTTTTTTTACGTCAAACTTTTTTGCTGTATTAATTTTTGTTTGTTTAAAAACATAGTTTTTTTTTGTCGCCTTGTTCCAAATGACAAGGCGTTTCTCTAAACAAATCAGGAGGCGCTTCCAAAGCTTCAAGAAGCGCGCCGGGGGCGCCCCTTTATCAGTGACCGCCTAGTCACTCGCCGTACTTAAAACGCAAATACTGCTTCAAGTTTCGGCGTCCCTGGCGGGAGTTTCCTTAAAGCTTCAAGGGGCGCGCCGAATCAGCCCCCTTCTCACGGACCGAAGGCGCCCTCCGTACTTAAAACGCAAATATTACTTCAAGCTTCGGCGCCCGCATCCATTAAACTTCAAGGGACGTGCCAAAGCAGCCCCCTTCTCACGGACCGAAGGCGCCTAGGCGCCCTTCGTATTTAAAACGCAAATACTACTTCAAGCTTCGGCGCCCCTGGGGGGAGCTTCCATAAAACTTCAAGGGAAGCGCCGAAGCAGCCCCCTTCTCACGGACCGAAGGCGCCTAGGCACCCTCTGTATTTAAAACGCAAATACTACTTCAAGCTTCGGCGCCCCTGGGGGGAGCTTCCATAAAACTTCAAGGGAAGCGCCGAAGCAGCCCCCTTCTCACGGACCGAAGGCGCCTAGGCGCCCTCTGTATTTAAAACGCAAATACTACTTCAAGCTTCGGCGCCCCTGGGGGAGCTTCCATAAAACTTCAAGGGACGCGCCGAAGCA
>JAXGGA010004145.1:0-92150 GCA_038373865.1 Uloborus plumipes | reverse complement strand
CGAAAAAAAGAGGCCTTTACAAAATAACTTTTATTGGCTAAACCATGCACTGTAAAATGCACATGTGCCATAAACTGTAAAATTGCTCATTTTACAGTGATAACTGCAAAATTTTACTTTTACAGTTGATATCTGCATTTTATAGTTTTAAACTGGAACTTCTGTTGCCATTGTTATACTGTTGTTTTTACAGTATAATACAGCTAATTTTACAATAATAAACTGCAAAACTGCTAATTTTGCAGTAATAAACTGTAAGATTTTAATTTTACAGTTTATTACTGTGCATTTTACAGTTTTAAACTGTGCGCTTTGTTTCCAGTATTACTATACTGCAAAAACAACAGTGCATTTTTTTCAGTGAACTGAACAGTACATCAACTAAACAGAAGCCTTCAGGAAGTTAAATGCGATTTCTGCATCAATGCTAATGAATACACGGTGCATTAGAAAATAACTCAAAGTTTCATTTTGCAGCTTTCAGTTAAACTCCGTTACAGTTCATACAAAGTAACTCTGTAATGATGTTGCTGCTTCCTGGTAACTTGTAATTTAAATTTGGATTATCACTTGCATGATTAATCTTCGAGTAAAGATTGAATTTTCCAGAAACGCGTAGTGATAATTCATATCCATGGAAAGAGGAATTTGGTAAGCGCTATTCTCTAAGTGTAATAAATCCGTAATATCTGCCATCATTATGCTTGTTATACATCATGTGAAAATTGAATGACGCCTAATGTTGTTGACTGATGCTGATTGCTTACTAATAAATTATGCCTTACAATATATCAATTTCATGGTGAGCTAACACATGTTTATAATTATTTTCAGAGCTACTGTTTAAATGTGTATTGATAACTGAATAAGCGGGAGGTGCGATGTTTTATGGAATTCTAGAAATTGCATTTGCTAATTAAATTAAGTTAAGGGTTGCTTTTTTGTTCAGAGCGTGATCAACACTCGTTGTTACAAAATATGTATAGTTGATGTATGAAAGATGTATTGTGGGGACTCAGTAGCGAAAACTAATCTTTCTCTTTTACATTTTTCAATTATTTAACTATTCTTTTCTCAAAAATAACTTAATAATCCTGAAATTTAGGAATAATTCTTTTATTCCACCTTACTCTTATTTTTTGGAGGATTGGAACCTTAAAATTTTTACTCGATTTTTTATTGTTTATTGCTCAATTTATTGTTCCCGTCATAATACATCAGGATTACTGGTACACGAAAGGAAAATATGGAGTTTTCTTTATTTACAACCGTGAGACGTAGGGGATGGGGCTCCGGCTCCTCTTTTTTTTTAAATTTTTACACTAGCTCCCCCTCCCCCACTTTTTCAAATTTTAGCTCAAGCACCACTTACTTTTTTACTTTATTCACATCAAGCTGTTATCCATAATTTTCTTTTACCTTTTCTCCCCATTACATCATTGATAAACAGCAGTAGTGCCATCCTTAAGAATATAACTTTTCATACTCCACTTTGTAAAAAATAGACGCTGTTTTTACAGTATAATACAGCTAATTTTACAGTAATTTTAGTAATAAGCTGTAAAATTGCTAATTTTAGTGGTAGACTAAAATTGCTAATATCACAGAGGTAGACTAAAATTGCTTGTAGTTTCCAGTAATAAACTGTAAAATCACTAGTTTCAGTTTATGAATGTGCATTTTGCAGTTTTAAACTGGAACCTCTGCTGCCAGTATTATACCGTTGTTTTTACAGTATGACACATCTAATTTTATGGTAATCTTGCTAATGTTACAGCAGTAAACTGTAAAATTGCTAGTTTTACAGTGATAAATTGTAAAATAGCTAGTTTTACAGTTTATTACAGTGCTTTTAAACTTTAAACTGGAACCTCTGCTGCCAGTATTATACTCTAAAAACAGCAGCTTATTTTTTTCAGTGCAGAAAATATAAAACAATTAAATTAGTCATTTGAACATTGAACTGCATAACGAATTTTAAAATAAAACTGTCTCTGATGGTTTGCCAGTAGTTCTTACTTGAAAAGCAAAATAATTATTCACTAAAGGAAAATAATTAGTGGAAAAAACTTTCTTTCGACATAACAAAGGGCACTTTTATTCTTTCCTGGTGTGAACGAATGACAAGGAACGTTTTTATTAACATCAAGACAAATATTTGAGTCCATTCATTGTTAGCTAAAAGAGATCTCTTGACGGAATGAGATGGAATGATCTTTTCCAATTCAGAACACATCGCCAAGTTTCTTTTTTTGGCTGAATACAAAGGTATGCGGTAATATTTGCAACCATTACAATTAACTCACTCAATTTTCAACTTAAATTTCCATTTTAATCAAGCTTGAATAATTTTTGACCATTTTTCTTTTTTGTTACGTACACTGTAAGAAAATTCCGAAACTTCATAGATTATTCCCGACCAACGTTCCAGTATTTCACAGGTTTCCACCAGTTTCCTGTGAAAAGCAACTATTTTTGCGAAAAAGGTTTCTGAATTGCTACAAGTTACATGAATGCAGATTTCTCACTGTTGTGAAAAATATTTTCAGTTACTAGTACCAAAATATACAAAGATTTGTTTTAGTTTTTCGTCTTCAAGGACCCATTTCAACTCAAATACGGTTCGCTCAGATAGATTGAGCTCTCAAATGGATGCCAACTTTGTATGAAAACATTTGTGGACAAAAAGATAGTTGATATATGCTTGTAAATCTGCATAAGCGTTGCCAAGTTTGCTAGAATGTTTAATGAGTTTTCCTGGTAATTTAGGGTTTTGCCAAGCTGTTACTATAAAGCTTTCAGGAAAAGTACCTGATTTATTCCAAAAACTCAGCTGGCTTTTATTGGGAAGATTCCTGAAATCTTCAGAAAGTTTCTAGGATAATTTCACGAAGATTTCTGAATTTTAACTGAAAACTTTCCTGTTTTTTGCTAGAGATGCTTTTTGCAGGTAGTAGGCATATTAGACGTTCATTATTTTTCAGTAAAGGTCGAGACTAGCTGTCGCCACTCGCTAGTGGTGACTAAAAATTATATTTTGGCAACTACAAGAAGTTTTGTTGATCGCCAAACTGGCGACCTACTTTTTTGCGAACAAAAATACAAACTGCCAATGCATCGCGCCGATTATGAAAAAAAAAATGGCCATTAGCATCGCCACTGGCGGCCGGTGTTAGCTTGTAAATTAAATGAAATGTTTCTAAAACTTCAAATATGAAGGTGCGTTTAGTTTTTGTTTTATTTGCACACTGTCTTATTATTTTTATTTTTAATTAAATAATTTTCTTTTTCAGAGAAGGTTTGTAAGTTTTGTTTTTAAACATTTTTATTTTGTATACAGTAATTTAGTTAAGATTTAGTTAAGATTAGCAAAAATATAGTGCAGAATGAAGTGGAGTGTGATTACAGTTTTTGGAATTGATTCAAAGTGGCCACCAACAACGTAAAATTGCCACTAATTTTTTTTGCGTTCACTGGCCACTATCATTTTTTTTTTTTTTTTGTCTCAAGCTTTATTTTCCAGGAACGAATCTAGTCTTTTTTTCACGAGATACGTACATAGGTCCGAACTTATGAGCAGCTGACATTTCCATTTTGACCATCCGGAAGTCCATTTTAACGACTCCTGCTGTTTCTTTTGTATGTGCGCGATACGTGCGTATGTATCTCACATAATCCTAAATATAGTTTAAAAAAACTAAAAAATACGCTTTTAGGGTTAATCAAACTAAAAAGAAGATTTTCAAAATTTTTGAATGTCTGCTAAGTTAACATGCACGTATTCAACACGCACATCAACATGTAATATAGTTTAGCTTTTAGTATTAATAACAGTATTAAATATTTTTACTTTTTTTTTTAAATAAAGAACGTGAATTTTATCTTTGATTCAGAATTAGATACATACATACAAACAAACAAACCCACATGTGAAACTAATCAAAGCGTATTAATAAAAAGTGAATTTTTGTTCACTTTTTTTGGAAGAACAAATTTCGTGCCTAAAATTTAAAAAATAATGATTTAACACAAGTTTTATTTTGACACATTGTTCTTTTGTAATATTCAAAAAAAGTTTCCAATTTGTTCATTTGAGAAAAGTAAGTTGTCTTAACTATTTCATTTTGTATCAAATTCCTCTATCAATTTTAATCTAAGTTACCTCTTCCTCCTAAAGTTTTAGCCTCTGTACCATTTTATTTTCCAATTTATTTACAGTACAACATCTGTTACATTTTCTCCTGCAACACTGTCTATAACAAACACAAAAGCAGCCTTTCATAAATTAAAACTACTTAATTGACTTTTTATGACTGTTTACACAAATTCTTAAACAAATTTCAAAACCTCTTTTGATAATTTCCATTTAATTGATTTCTTATCCTATTTAATATGTTCTTTAAAAATATTTAGCTTGCATTGGGGGGAAAAATAGTCTAAATATTTGAGAAGCGCATAATGATTGAAAGCTACTGTTTACCTTAAACAAGCAGTACAAATATAAAAAATAATCAAATGTGTCAGATGGATGTAATATTTTATTTAATATTTCAAGTAAAATATTTGCTTTTCAATTGAAAAAGTTGAAAAATTACTCAAGCGTTTTAGAAATGTAATGAAAAGCGAATTATACTTTACTGACAGAACACGATAACGTTTCAACAAGCCATTTTAATTTTCCACTCGAATATGGAGCTTTTAATTTCAAAATTGATTTTTTGAACATTTATTAACTCATTGTGTTTACTTTCGCTAATGACTTACTTAAAAAAGGAGAGAAAGTCATTAAAACATTAAAATAATGAGGTCTGCTTGTCTTTTTTTACGTACTCTCAATAAGTTCCTAATTCAAATAATTTTAAAAATCGCTTTACTTTTGTTGAAGTCAATTAGACATTTTAAAAACTAATGCTGAATAGAATATTTTAAATAAACAAGCAATTAATTTCCTTGTTTAAAATAACAAACTGTGTGATATTTTATGCAAAAGTTATTAACTTTTGCACTTGGTGGTATTTTTTCAATCGAAGTTAAAATTTCACTCCATTCTTACATTTTAATATAAAAGTTACAGGTTAAAATTTTACTGTATATCCGTCTCATGTTACAATTTAAAAGTTTAATTATTAATATAGATTCTTTTCAAAATAATCGAGGCACCCAGAGTAATTAGGCAGAATGAAATGACTTTTACATGCGTAATGATACACTGCAAAAAATAAGTTGTTGTTTTTACAGTTTAATACTGAAAGCAGAGGTTTCAGTTTAAAACTGTAAAAACGCAGTAATAAACTGTATAACTAGCTGTTTTACAGTTTATTACTGAAAAACTAGCAATTTTACAGTTTATTACTGTAAAATTAGCAATATTACGGTTTATTACCATAAAATTAGCTGTATTATGCTGTAAAAGCAACAGTAATACTGGCAGCAGAGGTTCCAGTATTATACTGTTAACTCTAATTGCCCAGAAACACAGCTTACACCTTGTCATATATTTGAGTGTCCAGAAATAAGTGCGAAGCTGAGAGAAATTGGTGTATTGCCGTCACTTGTAGACCTTTATAACGATAACATCCAACAAATCGCAAAAGCAGTTATAAGGATCCATGGAGTTATTTAGTTCGGCTAAGTCATTGACGCGACAAAAAAAAAAAAAAAAAAGATGTAGAAGTAGGAGTGTAAAGCTACTACATCCACTTATTAAGCTAAAAACTATGTTTCGTCTTTTATTTCAGAAGAAATGCAGCGCTACACTTCTCGACTTGCCCTTAACCAGTGAAATAACAGTCTCACTTTCTTTGAAAAATGCCTAGAAAAGCCAAAATAAGTAAAAATATAATTTCCAAGTAAATAATACTGACTATTGAATTGCTGAAATAATACATCACTATTGTATAAGATACAGTGCACTACCGATTATCCGCGGAATTGGGGGGCACGGGTATCGCGGATAATCCGAAAAAGCATAAAATAAGGGTTAAAGAATGTAAGAAATGTCTTATGTTAAGAAATAATTGCATTACACTAAAAACGTGATATCTACAAACAGTGACGATAGGTACAGCATAAAAAGCTATTTATGTTTGAGGTTCTCAAGTATATAAACTTTATAAAGAGGTGGTATACATACGATAACGCCCAGGTAAAATGATTTATTGGATGAAGTACGCCGCACTCTTGGGTAAGATATGTTAAGAAAAAACAAAATTTAAATTCGTACTTTTCAAAAAAAAAAAAATCAGTTAATTGTGTTTAGGGTCATTCCATAGTGACTAACGTAACATTCAGAGCTGATTTTGTAACTGTTTTTACTTGTAACTTAAAGGATAAAAAATATATTTTAGTTATGCTTGTGGATTTACAATGTACATGGTTTCTATGTATCATTTATGCTAAGAATTCAAAACAAAATTACTGACAATAGTTATTTTTTAAACCAAAATAGCAGCGTGACTAAAGTAACATTTTTGCAACCCTGAAAATGAATGCTCATGTTATGAGGCAAAAATTTCTCAAAGTTAAGCAAGTGCTAAAAATTGAATGAGATATTTGAAAAATGTGTAAAATTGGCTTTTAAAAACATAAAACACATTTATTAAATCTTAATTTTTTTTAGTCTTAAGTGTCACTTTTACTCAAGATGGAGAGTGACTAACGTAACGTGACTAACATAACGTGACTAACGTAACCATCGAATAACAAGCAGTAAACACACTACGAACTATTTATTATTTCTAATCTCAGTGATAATTACAATACTTTTTCAATTTTTTTAACTTCTCTTTTTGCTTGATTTTCATCCATTTATTTATTTTTTGATACTTTTTTCACTTCGGTATTTTTTTTTCTTCGGCTGAGGTTGACATTTCTATGGAATGACCCTTTGTTTCTTTCCCGAGACCCTCGCGGATAATCGAGAGTTAAGTGTATAGAAGCTAATTCAAATGAAATTTCGTGGAATTCCATCGATATCTGTATCTAGAATTTCAAATGTCTAACATAATTTAACACTGCATAAGATCCATTTAAGATCCGCCTAACGTGAGACAAATACGGATGCAGATCTTCATTTTGTAACGGGCTTCCGCGGATACGGATATCCGGCACATCACTCTAAATACATTGAAAACTTGTTCATGTATTATATTTTAAGAAAGCGTGTCGCTAATTCTGGCATCGATGATAAATATCTCGCCTTAAGAGGACATAGGTATAAATTGATAATAATAAGTTTGTGAGACTTAGAAAATTCTCTGCTCACAAATTTCCCAGATTAGTGAATTAAATCCCTGTCTGGATTAATTCATCAACTTGACCTTAATTAGAGAAAGTATTAGACGTTTATGACGGCTGAGCAACAGCGAGAATGTGTCGTTTATTTAGATTAATTATGATTAGAGAAGTCTTGTACGATTAAATATTCATTGAAATAGAAATTGTAGCCGCGATTTTGGTGATTAATGGCGAGATATGAACGTTAAGGATAAGGAATACAGTTTCTGGGTTAACTCAAACAGTCCTCTGATAGTTCAAAAACTCCAAATGAAATTTTGTAACATTAAGAACATTTTACTTGTTTGTATGTTATTTCTTAAAACATTGTAGAGCAGGTATGACAACAGTATGTAAACCGGAGGATGAAAGGTGGGCCAACTTGGCAAGAAAATCAGTTCAGATTCTGTGTCAAGTTAAATTTCTTCACATACATGATGTCTCGCTTTGAGGGAGGAGGTTTTTGTGATATTATGACAGTTTGTAACAAGGAGGAGGGAAGGGGTAACCAGAAATGTGACATGGCGCATATTTTGTAGAAATTTGTCTATGCAGTATCTGTACCTCAGATCCAGACTAATGTAAGTATGTAGAAAATACTGTAGGTTTTCATGTTTTAATTTTTTTTAAAACGGGAGAAAGTTAAAAGTTAAGAATCTTATTTAATTTTCCTGTTTTTTTAAGTGTTTTTTTTACCACAACATTAATGCAGGGGTTAAAAAACGCTAAATTTCAATCATGGGTACAAAGTAAAATTTTGTTGAATTGATCAACAAGGGAATGAAATTTCCTTGTTTCGTATTTATAGTTTTTTGAGGATCTTTTAAAACAAATGTGCGGTTAAAAAATCTTTGTCTTGCGTTTACGAAATATGCAATTCTTACTTAAGCTTAATTGTTAAATTTCTGTGAACCGTTCAAGGAACAATCTCAAAATTTTAAGTGCAGAATTGGACTATGTTCACTTTTTCTTTAAAAAGTTAAAAATTAAAATGTTTTTGTTGTAGATAAAAGGAGGAAACGGTCGAAAAATTACAAAGGTATTTCTTTGTTCTATTAAACTAAAGTATTATATTATTATTATTATTATTTTAAAGAGAAATTTTATTTCACACATATACTTTTATTTTTGTATTTATTACTTTTTTTGGCTGTGAATGAAAACCAAGAAAATTATTCAGTTCTGCAGTGACAAAGAGCTGAAGACACTTTATCTACAACTATTGTCGGTGCGGGAGGGGGGGGGGGGAGGAGAATCTAAGATTGAAATGGAACTTTTTTTACTTTTTCGTATGGCATTTAAAAGTTTTTCAATGGTCACAATTTGTTTGGAGTGAATTAAAAAAAAAAAAAAAAAAAAAAAAAAAAAAAAAAAAAAAAAAAACACGGATCATTTATTGCGCATTGTAAACTTTCTTAAATTCCCAGTTGAAATTCATTTAAACAAAAATGTTTTAAGTTTTCCGGTGAATAACTTTACAAAAATACTTAAAAACTTTCATGTTTGCGTAAGAAGAAAATCTTTTATTTATTCCCAAGAAAGAAAATGTTTAAGGGCGGAAGGTTTCTTTGTTTAATATCTGTGCGTAAAAGTTACTTATTCAAAAAGTATTTAATTGAAGTGAACTATGATTCTCTAAACTACTCGTGAAAAATTTAGAATGCAGAAAACTCAAGAAAGAGGCATATTTTTAAGGAACTTAAATAAAGCGAACTTTCATTGAATGAAAGCGCAGAAAAAATGGTACCATATAAATAAACAAAAAGATACATTCAGGTATCAAACAATACATGCAAAATTTTTCTTAACTTATTTCTAGTCTTCCAATATTTGATTATGGGGTGTTTGCTTTTCGTACTTCTTTTTTTCCTTTCCAGTGAATAATGATGAAAATGAAAAGCAAAAATAATGATGCAAAAAATTACTTCCCAGAAGTTTATCCACATAACTTAGAAAACGTTCTCACTTCACAATACATTTTATTCACTGCAAAAAATAAGCTGTTGCTTTACAGTATAATACTGGCAGCAGAGGTTCCAGTTTAAAACTGTAAAAGCACACTAATAAACTGTAAAACTAGCTATTTTACAATTTATCACTGTAAAAAAACTAGCAATTTTATAGTGTACTAGCGGTACCCGCACGGCTTTGCCCGTGGTATAAAATTAAAAGTTCATTTGTAAAATAATTGATATAGCAGAAAAAATGCTCTATTTTAGTTTTATTCAACTATAATTCCTTCAAAGTGATATAAAGATCTGATATGGACCCCACACTACTTAATTTTACGTGTAAATTTCTTAGTAGATGCCTTAAGTGCTAAAATAGTGCTTGGAGTGAGCAAGATAACAATTCAAACATTTGTATCCCTAGTTTGCTACGAAACAATGCAAAAAAATGTTTTACAATGATTAATCTCCTAAATATCGTCGATTTTAACATCATTCAGTGGATTTTTCGCAAAATATCGCCAACAGCGCCAAATTGAACCTAAATCCAAAAAAAAAAAAAAAAAAATTCGCCAATTGGCGTCAAATACTTGGCGATCAAAAGCTTAGCGATATATCGCCAAGTGGTCGTGCCAATTCATATCACTTTTGTTAACCAATTCATATCACCTTGCATTGAAAACACTGATTTACCCGATAAATGGGGTAAAACACCCCCTTGGAACATTCGAATGCAACCCCAAGGGAGATGGACAAAAATAAGCCAAAAGAGAAAATAAGAACAATTTTGTTGATAACAGGAACCAACAGAAATCTTACCAAAGTTTAAAAGAAGAAGAAAGTTTTCTTTCCCAGCTTAAAAAACAAAACAATACATTTTCCGAAATGAAACACTTTAAAAAAACGATGCAATATCGCAATTGATACGATATTTCGTTAATCTGTGCTTTAGGTACCCTTTTCTCGCTAAATGAACGATAGGCGCGCCAAGCGTGGTAACCCTAGCTATTTTGCATAGTTGACTTTTTGAAAACGCGCCAAGCAGGATCCCAAAGCATCTTCACCGGGAAAAAGACAGGGTTGCCAGAGAATTGGAACAAAAAAATACTACGCCTCCTCTAAAAAAATATTACAAAATACTACTGTTTCCAAACGTTGCCAAAATCAATGTTGCTGAAATGCGAAATCTATGAAAACGAAAAAAAAAAAAAAATCCGCCAAATCTTTTAATTAAGTCATTAGTGTATTGGAAACAGGGTTGCCAGAAAAATACTACGCTCCTTATTTGGACCGAAAAAATACTACCGTAGAATCAAAAATACTACGTCTGGCCGTAGCCTACGAAGATAGACGCTGGCAACCCTGGAAAAAGAAAGAAACAAAAATAAGTATGAACACGTAACCATAGTAACAACATGAAAAATTGATTTCCGTTGATAAAATAATTCATTTTATCTCTCTTTTCAAACAAATTTTATTCTAAAGTTCAACCATTTTAGAATCGTTTGGCTTGCTTTACTGAAGGTAAGCCTTGAATTTCGGGATTCTAAAAACAATTGTTACAGCTCTCCTGATGATCGTAGAAACTTCGAAAAAACTTCATTTTGTGCAGAAAATTCCAAGCTTTCGAATGACATAAGACTTGAAAATGTGTGTGAAATATTTCTTCCCTATTTTATCGAATTTCCGCTAAGAATTCGAATAGAAAAAGAACGAAATGGAATTTTCGAAAAATCGCTTCGAGGTGCAAAACTACATGCTACAAACTAATTTTGTGCCAAGTGGCATGAAAATCGACCGAACGGTTTTGGCGCTACGCGCGTAACAGACAGACAGAAAGAAGGACAGACAGAACCACCTTCAGCTTTATTATTAGTAGAGAAGAGATAGAGATAGAGATAGAGAAGAGATAGAGATTACCGTAAAATTAGTAACATTAACATGAAATCAACTGTATTATACTGTAAAAACGACAGTATAATACTGGTAGCAGAGGTTTCAGTTTAAAACTGCAAAATGCACAGTAATAAACTGTGAAGCTAGCAATTTCACAGTTTATTTCTGTAATCTAGCCATTTTACAGTCTACTACTGTAAAATTAGCAAATTTACAGCTTATTACTACTGTAAAATTAGTTGTATTATGCTGTGAAAACAACATCTCTTGTTTACAGTTTTATATAACTATTGAATTTCATCAAAATTCAGAGGAAAAACATATTTAAATTACAGAAGGTTGTTTAGTTAATTTTATTTAAGTATTTGTCTATTAAAATATTTTTAACACTATAAAGTATCAATTGAACAATGTTGAACTATTGAAAAACCACCAAATAAATAATATAAGGTTGGCTGAGGTAAAGTGCTCATAAAATCCTGGTCTTTCAATTTAGGTGGATTTAAAAAACAAGATTTTTGCGAAAAACTTCAAATTTATCAGATGTTATTTTACATTGCAAGTATCACGTGTATAGAAATACACATTTCTTATAGCCCCCATAAATACGATTTTTTCCTAATGACCCCCTAAATGACCTGCTGGCAGAACAAGAGTAAATAGTGCTCCCCCAATCACAGGATGATACCAAAAATTAAATACTTTTTACTATTGCCAATATTTATGTGTTTAGTTGTTGAAACTTAACTTTTCCATCATACTTGCAGTGGACAGCGATTTACATGAACGGCTGGTTTAAAAAGCTGCTTTTTATGAATGCAGGAAAATAACTACAACAACAACATATGAATAAACCGAATTAAGAAAGGCGAAGAAAAGAAATACAAACTTCACAACCGTTGCAGATTACCAGAAGTTAAAAACCAGTTTAATTGTTCCCCCATGA
The DNA here is from genome assembly GCA_038373865.1 of Uloborus plumipes. Taxonomy (NCBI): domain Eukaryota; kingdom Metazoa; phylum Arthropoda; class Arachnida; order Araneae; family Uloboridae; genus Uloborus; species Uloborus plumipes. The sequence goes on along the minus strand of JAXGGA010004145.1, from coordinate 80,084 downwards.
GGGTCAGCGAGAATTAAAAATCCTTTATACGAAAAAAAGGACTTTTCCTAACATTTTGCTGAGCGTTTTTGCCATGAACAGCTAAAGCCTAGTTTACTTTATACATAAATCTGTAAGAAACTAAATTATATGCTAGAAAATGCGCTACAATGCTCATAGTTTTCAATGAACGTCTTTTGGGGATTTGAGAAATTTGTATCTTATACGGAAATGCTACTTGCTTTCAAAGTTTTTTATTTCACTCTTTTTATTTCTCAGCGTTCCGTTAATCATTAGTTAATTTTAAGGAAAACGATGCGCTTTTCCTTAAATTGGGATTGACACGAGTCACGAAAAAAATCTGAAGGCCTGAATATCCCAGGCGTATGTGTTAGACGAATTAAGACGGGAAAATATTCTAAAAAAGGGAAAAGAACGAGTGTGTAATTGTCAGATGAACTAGAAATTTAATTAAGATGTTGTAGTCTTGTTTTTTGTTTTTTTTTCTTTCCTTTTTTTAATGAATTTTTCATTTAGCCTTTTGAAAAGAAAAATTTGTATCTCGAACTCAAACTTGAAAGGAAACCTTTCGCTCGCGATTTGTAAGAGTTGCTGTATTGTTGTTTCATACGAAGTAAAATAATTTTTTCTTGGTTTTTAAATCAATATCGTGCACGCGTGTGCGTGTGTGTGTGTGTGTGTGTGTGTGTGTGTGTGTGTGTGTGAGGGGGAGGGGGGGGGGACGTACACTTTGATTTTAGACAAGTAACTAAAATGAAATTGCATCAAAATTAAGAATTTGGTTGGTTGGCAGGTTTTACGGGATTTACAGTCGAAACAGTCTCATTAGGATTTAGTGCTCCAGTCCACAGTAAAAATTCTAGGAAATAGTGAAAATAAGTCGGACAAAGGAGTTAACCCTAGAAAAACCGAGTAAGGATGAAAAGAACGGAAAATTATGATGCCGCACTAGAAAATTTTGATTTTTGTGAGAACTGTAATGTCAGATAAGCTATTGTAATAAAAGATGTGCACATTTGAACCAGAAAAATAAAAATTTTAAATGCTTAAAATCACCCCACTTGAATTTCATTGTGTCATTAGATTTTTTTTATAGCTTATCGTATTGCATAGAGTATTAGAATGCAGGAACCACCCACACCGGTTTCGAAACCATTAAATTAGCATTCAGAACTAGCTGACAAATGGTAACTTAAGAACTTTGGATAAGAGATTTTCTGTAAATAATTTCAGACTTTCTTTTTCAACATTTTTGACTCTCTTCCATTGTTATCAAAAAGTGTTGCACTTCACCATATCCCTCTCCCCCTTTGTCAAGTGTCTCCCTTGTCAAGTGTCACCCTTGTCAAGTCACCCTATTTTTCATGAACATCATCTAATAAAAAAGTCGCGATATCACACTTTTTACAGTATAATACTGGAAGCAGAGGTTGCAGTTCAAAACTGTAAAGTTTATTACTGTAAATTTTATAGTTTATTACTGCAAAATTAGCAATTTTATAATTTATTACCGTAAAATTAATAATTTCAGTTTATTACCGTAAAATTAGCTGTATTATACTGTAATAACAACAGTATAATACTGGCAGCAGAGGTTCCAGTTTAAAATTGTAAAATGCACAGTAATAAACTGTAAAATTCACAATTTTACTGTTTATTACTGTAAAATTAACAATTTTACAGTCTATTACTGTAAATCTAGCAATTTTTTAGTTGATTACTATAAAATTTACTATACTACTGTAAAAACAAAAGATTTTATTTGCAGTGCAGCTCCCAACTCAGCTGTGTTACAGTGTTACCAACTTAATTCGTAAAACAAAAAGCTGAAAACTTATTTTTTAGCCGCGACTGTTGAATCGAGAGTCGAAGTCGTGGAGCCGGACAAAATAAAATTTCTGTAGTCGAAGTAGGTCCCTCTAACTCTACAACCTTGACTCTAAACTTCCCAACAGAGTGCAGTATCACGTCTTCTGCAGTTTCTTTTGAAGTTAAATATATTAAAAAGTGTTACAAAGTTATCCCAAGTGACTACTGAATATGCATTCATTAATTTCAAGCCACGAAACAACAATAGGAAAGCAAAACAGCTCAAAAATTTTCATCTCTCACGATTTTATGCACTAAAAGTGGAAACAGATTCAGCTGTTTAACAATCATGTTTGCGTTTCAGAACAAGTTCCACGAAGTGTTTCTTGTAAGGAATATTTTCCTTGGTTCTTTCATTATTGAGCCCAAAAAGATAGAAAGGAAATCTAAAACACTTAGAGACGTGACACGAATTAAACGGTTTTGAATTGCATGGATTATAAATTGTCCTATTTATAAAGTTCGCTTTGTCTATTTTCGCATAAGATAAGTTTAGAAAGACAACTAATTTTGAAAATGAACTAAAATTTAAATAAAAAGAGAAAATAAATACAATTAAGCGAAAAGTTCCTTGATAGAAATAAAAAAAGTGATTCAGAAAAGAATATCTGTACAACATATCGCTCTCCAACAACACTGTTACAACGTCTTTACAAGGTTTTTGAGAAAGCCTATTTTAATATGAAGGGCCAGTAAAATACCAGGTCCATTTTTTTTTTTAAATTTTAATTCTTCTTTATACTGCTATCCAATTCATTGAGAAGAAAACAGTATTGTATAAAACCCAAGCAGCTAGTAAAATTTGTTTAATTCAATTTTAGGTCAAAAATAGTTGTCCCACGATATATGTTGAGCAAAAATTTTTTTTGTTGTTCTCCATACAAATATCTAGGTGATAAATGTCATTGATTATCTGGAAATTATCAGATAAATTAGGATAACATAAATGTAAAATTGGAAGAGAATGGAAAACTTTATTTCACAAAAAAGTTATCATCAGAAGAAACTAAACTTGAATCTAATCCAGCTTTGTTTCTTTTCTTTGTTTCTTACATCGGCTGTTTCTAACGTCAGTTTTCTCCACAGAGTTTAGGAATGTATTCGGAAATTAAGAAAGTTCTTTTCGCATTTACATATTTTAGCCGTTACGTAGATCCTCAAAAAGACACGTTTCAAGCCATTAACATAATGATCCTTTTTTCATCTTTTCTGGTGTGGATCTCATCAACATTCGATAAAAATGAGAAAAAGAAAACTCTCATCTCTTTGAAAAGAATAAGAAACGAAAACGAACTTCTCGATATGACTTTAGCAACCATAGTAGAAGAAATTGCTTCATACTGTACATCTGGGTTTTCTGAAATTCTAATTTGCAATTGATTACGGTTTTATTTAAAGCAAAATAAAAAAAAAAAAACCCTTTGAAACGTAATTTTTGTAAAAAAAAATTCGAACCCCTTGGCTTCTTCGGAAAAGAAGCAGATTTTTTTTTCAGTCAAATCAACATTGTAGACGGAATGGGACGATTCTTTGAAAAGAAATTTCTCATACTTTTTAAAGTTTTCAAAACGGTTTTATTATTATTATTTTTTTTACTTTGTACATCCGGTTGCCTTCTTTTTACTCCCCTCAAAGTGGGGTAAAGAGACTATAAATTAAACTAGTTTACACTGCTAAAACTATTTAAAATATTTTCATTTTTGACAGATATCTATTATTACCTCATCTGCGACAAACTGCATTTCTTTATTTACTTCTTGAGTAAACGAAAATAATAACGTAAGGAAATAATAAATAAGAAATAAAAAAGAAATAGAGTGATTGATCTCTGCGTTCTTTTTTAGATAAATTTTTATGACCATTTTAACCCAAAATGTAAGGTAGAATTAATATAATGTTGTAAAAAAAGTAAACGACATGAGAATTGTAAATAACATGAAAGTAAACAACTAGTATTAGGTTTGATAAATATTGCTTGTTTTTCTAGACTTCATTTTGCACTACCTAATCCTAATTTTTAACCATTACTACCAAAAAGATTATGTATATACAAATACTTACACACACACAATAAAAATCTCAATCAACTCTTGAAACAAACATATTTTACTCTTTTTTTTTTTTTCATGAATTAGTTTTAAAGAAATGTCGATTTATAATATTTTAAATTGTAAAATCAATGCCAAAATGGCTCGCTATTTTTGTCTGTCAAAACAACGCGTCATCCATTTGAAATGAACTATGGAAATGCTTCCCCTTTTTTGGATATTTTTTACTCCCTTGTTGTACAAAAATTTAACTAAAAGGGGAGGTTTATTTCCAACTTTTAATGATTCTCTTGTTTAGAAGATACAGAAATAAGCACGATATATTCGAGATAAATGCAACAAGGTGCTATTGTATATTATACATATGGATTATTCCAGCGAAAATGGTACAAATCGTGTCCGAGACTTTAGAATTTTTTAAAATCAATTTTAATAACTACCAAATATTAAGTGTATTTTTTTATTGGTTCTCCATTTAATTTTGTGCCATAAAATATTAATTGATTAGGTATAATCCATTTAAAAAGGACACAAAAAAAAATATCTTTGTCAGAAGAAGGAGAAAATGACGTGTCCCAGCTTCAAATTGCTACAATTTTAAATGTGATTTAAAATTAAATTGAAATGTAACAACAAAATAAATTACACTGCACTGCACAAAAGATCCCAGGTAGCACAAATAACCTTTAAACGTTTTATAAACGTTTTTAAGCGGTTGTAACAACGTTAATAACCATTTTACAACCTTTAAAAAACGAAGTGTGCTACTTGGGATGTTTCTAACACCATTTCTGCAGTTTATTACGTAAATAAAAAAAATTTCCCCAAAAACACTATTATTTATCCATGTCCCTAGATTTTCTATGCTTCGCATTGTCCACTCTGTTACAAACCTTTTGGAAATAAAATAAACAATTGCATTCAATCTGATGTATTTTTTAAAAAATATAGGTAGTATAACTGCCGTGATTAGCTTGCTACATTGAATTATGTAGTCAGCAACCAGGGTCAGCCTAATTCTTTCCTTATGGTAGTTAATTTGAACTGTTGGATGTCCACTGTGTTTTCTCCACTGTTTTTTTCTCAAAATTTCAGACAGACTTACAGTTTTAGGCTGTTTATTCCACTTTATGCTTTTTCTGTGATTCCAATTCTTTGTGATTCTAAAGATATTTTTAAAAGCTTCTTTGTCCACTCTGTTACATGTCTACTCTGTTACACAAAGTGATCAAAATATTTAAAATCCTTTCATAAATGAGTCATGTACTAGTTATTTACACTTCATTATACACAAATACATGGAAACTCAATAAAAAATATGATTAGTTGGTGGAAATTATTTAAATTGATAATCTTAAGTAAAGAGTTTCAGACATCATTTGATAATCTTATGTAAAGAGTTTCAGACAGGATTTGTACCATTTTCGCTGAAATGACCCATGTATTTGCATAAATTACATCTAGCTTTGTAGGGGTTTCCATTCCCCCAAGAGCTATAGTGCACCCCTTGAATGCAGCGGACAATAACCCCCCAAAATTGACTCCATCAAAATAAGACACCCCTCTAAAAGTGTCCCCCCACTAAAAACATCAAAGGCACAGATTGCACCCTCTCTCCTTCATGGGCACCCCTAAGATTTGTCATATCTTAATCTTCATCTCCAGAAACAATAAACTCTTAATAACCTTGTTTCAAAAATTGGATAATGGATTTACTTGAAGCTTTATGGATAGCGATTAGAGAGTTTTAAGACTGAAAGCAGTCTCGACAGCATTAGAGCCATTGACAAATTGATTTCGCTTAATCATGAGAAAATATATTTAAACTACAAACTGGCGAAGTCTGTACATTTAGTTCTAAAGAGTCTTTTATTTAATGAGCTGCGCATTTAACACTTGGGGAGAAAATACATTAGTTTTCTCCTCCGAAAACAATTTAGAAATCAGTAAAACAGAAATTTTGACATTTGAAAATAAAAATAATGAAAGGAAGGTGCCTGCATACATTTCGCCACATGCTTTTCGTGCTAATCAATAATTTTTTTTAGAGCGGAAAATCATAAATTTTACCAAAACCTATCTTTATACTCTTATTCAAAATAATTGTCGCTTCTTCGAAGTTCCGGAAAGATATATAAATCATTTTTAGTTCTGAAATGCCCAAGCTTATGAAGTTTAAAACATGTAGTGTCAAGTATTTTCAAGAAAAAATTCTGGTACTCACTCTATTTTAAGTTAGGAACTTTTGCAGTATTTGATTTTAAAATAACTTGTGTTTAATATCTGCTAAAAATAATGTGTTAAGTCTGATAAAAAAAAGAGGAAACCGATACTTTCTGGGATATTTTTTGTTCAAAATTTTGTGCGAAGTGTGTGTGTGTGTGGGGGGGGGGGGATTAACTATATGTTTTTTACTTTTGTCTTGCTATAGAAATATGAATGAATTTTTGCTGTAAAAACCTGATTGATGAAAATCTTATTATTTAGTGTTCTTGTCATTTTTCTTTCATGTCAAGGAAAAGGACGAAGCACTGGAGCATTGCTTTTGCATCTTTTTTTTTTCTGAAACTGGTTACAATCAAGAGTACACTATTCAGAATATTTAGACAACTTTCGGCACCAATTTTCCAGCACATCGCTCGCACTTGATTCCGACTTTTTTTTGGCGATAAACCCGACTCATGTGATTCAAAAGGCTCCTTACCATCCTGTTATGGCCCCCTGAGTCTTCTTTCTGTTTCCCAAACTCAAGAGACTATTGGAAAAACAGTTTTCAGACAAGATAGTACATAAAGGCTGCTACGGCAGCCAAGCTAGATACTATTTCGAAACAGGTCTTCTCGGTATGATTCCAACAAGCATTTTCCACTGGCAGCATCACTGGAAGAAGTGCGTAGAATTCCAAGGAAACTACTTTGAAAGTGATTAGGTTTTCAGCGCCCCAGCTTAGCCAGTTTTTTTTTCTGCCAAACTTCGGATATTATTCTAGCAAACCATGTATACATATTTCCCATCGACCACGGCCTATAAGCCCGGAAATACCTCATCATATTGACGCCGGCCGTGAAAGCCTCAAGAGATATTCATGTATATATAAATTATACACTATAATGAAAACAAGTATTCTATACAATTTTAGAGTCGTATTAAAAAAGGGACACATTAATAATAAACAAATATTAATATTCAGATGCGTTTTTAAGTCGTCTACTTTATTTGAGTGTTTTTACATTTTTATTTGCGTCTATTTCTATCATTCCTTAAGAACAATATAAATTGAGCATCAACAGCAAGGTATATTTTTAATAAAGACTTCGCTGTCCTCTAAAAGCACACAAACTGGCAATCGTGCACTTGAGAAAAGACGTAGGATTAATTTCAGACGCCCTTAAAGCCTCTTTTCTAATTAAAAGGTGTTTATCTTTCTCTTAGAACATTTAATTGTTACGATGAGACTACTCATTCTTTAGAAACTCATGTTTATGAATGAGCTTCATGTTAATGAGATTCTTCACTCAACTCTCTTCACACTATTCAATTTCAAGTGAGATTCAACAAAGAAAAATTCTATTATCGGTCAAAAAATTAGTACGTTGAAAAAAATTGAATATTATGTGTTTATTTATTATTTATTAGGTAATCACGATTGATTTTTCGTTTCACTGGATAGAAAAAAATCCCGTGAATTTTAAGATTACTAGGACAATGAAAATAACTCTAGCTCGCTGTTTCAAACATTTATTAAGAGAGATTAATTTTCGTCATCATAGTTGCAAGTTGTCTGCAGTCTGCGTTTATTTTTTTTTTCAAGACCAAACTAAAGCAAATTCTATGTTAAAAAACGGGTTATTTTGTGTAAAATCCTGTTTTTTTAGGAAACACAAGAACCCCCACCCAAAGGGCGATACAGATTATCATTTTAGGGGGAGGATGGGGGAGGGGGTCATACTGGCGAGTATAGGATTTTGAGCATGAAAAAATGCTGAAATTGTTTGGATGTCAGTAAAAAGCGCCAAATGTTCCAGGAATAAGGCACCTAATAGAACATTAACGTTACTAATTAACGTCATGTGCAATGAAAACATGAAGTATTTCACGTTTTTGTTGTTAAAAATAATTACTGAAGTGAAAAGATTTCTGCTGTCGTGTGCATTTAATTTATAAAGTATTTAAACACAATGGGTGGTGGATAATATTGTAGACGATTTAGGGGAGGAGGTAGTGACCTAACGACCGTCTCTGCACACACACACACCTTGTCGCACGCGCATTGACACACACATTCAAACTCTCTCACACACATACACTGATACAGTACACACACTGACACACATGTCAGCACTCACACTGTACACACACTGACACACGCACTGTACACACACTGACATACACACTGTACACACACTGTACATACGCTGACACACATACAGACACTCACACTGACATACACACTGTACATACACTGACACACATACAGACACTCACACTGTACACACACTGACACACATACAGACACTCACACTGACCGACATACATAGACGCATTCGTCCGTGAAAGTCGCGCCTAGCACTCGCAAACAGTTCTACTTAGAAAAGGGTAGATGGGTTGTGGGGGATAAATTTCCGAAATTTTCAATTTAAAATTTGCATTTGCTATATCCTTTTGACATATTCAAATAAATTATGTATTTGAAATTAGCGTCGTTCCAAGATACCGCTTAAAGTACTTTTTATTATTCTTCCCATTATTGTTATCTTATCTAACACCCCTATTTTTGTGAGATCAGAGAAAACCTGAAGCATGCGTCAATGCGCGGAAGGTTTTACCAAAGATCAGACAGTACACGTACAAATGTACACACACGCTGGTACACAAACATACACCCCTCCACGTCAATACACAGGAGAACAGACATGCCTCCTCCTAGAGACATGCCTCCTCTTTTCCTGCTGGATGCTGTTTCTGTCTAAAGAAGATTGTGTAAAGTGAAGAGTGTCGGGAATAAATTAAGTTTATTCTGGAGGAGTCTGGAGGACATGACCTATTTATAAGAAACAAGAAACCCAACGAGTAGTCTCTTATCACAACTGCGAAAAACATAATTTAAATTACAGGTGCCAAAATTCAAACTTTTGTAAAAACTTACTTGTTTATTTATTTGACGATTTAATACTTTTTCTGATGTAGAAATCAATGATTGAGCAATGCCGGAAATTTTTGCTATGGAAATATATACCTCGTTTCCAATCTTGATGTCTATTTCGATTCTGTTCTTTTGAATTGTAAAAGATTTAACCTATAGACACCATTAAAAAGCATGTTTGAAACTCCAATATATTGCAGGAATCAGGAATTAAGGATACATAATTTACAACACGAATCACTTGAATTTTAAACCAAGACAAAGTGAATCAATCTAAAAGCCACATTAACGGTTAACACGTTCGTCACTCAATTAAAAGAGATTGAATTTTCATCTGTTTTCTGAAAGCTGGAGTTCTACTAAGTACTTTTCTTTTAAACGGCAAAGTACTGTTCTTTTCAAACTTTTTTCTTTTGTCAACTACCAGGAACATTTAAAAAGAACTCTGAAACAGAAAAGAAAGTCCATCATGGCATTGTGGCCTTTGGAATGAAAGAGGTTTTCTTATTATAGCTTCTATAGATCAATTGTTGCCCTTTAATTTCGACACCTAATGGCCGCCAAAACTAGAACTGTAATTTAGGCTTAAACAACTTTTGTGCATTTTGCCCAGCTACGAAAAAGGCAACTGCTTCTTAGTACGGATTTCTCATGACTTGTCTATAACATGCTTGACTCTTTTACAAGAATCATGTGTTTTGATTTTTGCCACATTAATTTTTTGCACAAGCATAAAAGGTAAAATAAGAGTTCATTATGAAATATTTGATCCCTCTTAAGTGAAGTAGAAATAAATAAATCCTTTGTTTTGAATTATATGCGATTTATTATCGATATATTAGTTGAATCAGTTGGGACAGTATCGCAAGCGTTCATGTAAGCTCGTCGTTTAGGGGGTTCAGGGGATCAATACTATATATAAGTTGCAATGAAAAAAAACGAATGTTCGATTACATAACCTCCCATGGAACTAATATCGTGAAAATTGAATCAGTTCTTGAACCCTCTAAATTCTACCTGTCGATCAATTTTTGTTTGATTTTGCTCATTACTTCTTGTGATGTAGTAGCCGCAAGTAATGAGAAAAATAAAACGTTCGATTGTTCAACCCCCTTTGAGATATTGACACCAAAATTGAATTAGCACCAGTTCCTTGTAGAGTCTACATATGGAGCAATATTAGTTCAGATCCGCCATTTACTTCCTGAGATAACAGTAACCAAAACTGAAGAAAACTTTCGATTATTATATTTTTTATAATCTTCATTATTATTATTTTTTTATTATTATCAATATCATCATCATTGTCATAATAATAATAATAATGAAAATAATAATAATGACAACAATAATAATAATAATAATTATTTTTATTATCATCATTATTATTGTTATTATTGTTGCTGTTGCAAAATCACCAACTTATGTAAGTAATCCTTTATTCTTCTCACAGAGGACACATTATATGCACTACACACTATTTGGGATTATAGCTTACTTTTTCACGCGATTTTTTTCCATTCTTTTTTTTTTTTAATACTGAATGTGTTATTTTTTAATTTGATGCCAAGAGAAAATACATTTTCAACACTTCCGCTCCCGAGTTTACTTCCGTTTCAATTTCCCAGAAGTATTTTTCTTTAACCTTTTCCGGTTAAAATGCTGCAGAATTTTTCAAACAAATGCTGTTTTATCTTTCTTTGTTTGCGCCTGTTTCAACACTTGAACCTGATTGGAAAGTGTCTTATGCCAATGCTGCAACTGAAGAAATAATCTTCTTCACTGGTTTTCTACATTTTTATTTGTCGGTTTTTCTTGCAGTATATATATATTTTCAACCTTGCTTTTTATTTTAGTGAAGGAGGGTGAGCAATTCAAACAGATTTCTTAAGAACTCACATATCAAAACAATCAAGTAGAAAGTATTAACTAAATCCAATAACACTAAAAAAAAAAAATCAATGAATTGAAATGAATATATTAATAAATAAATAAAATAAGATCCCCAAGTAATGAAGAACAATTGGGGGATATAAGGGGGTTATAATTAGGGAAATAGGCTGTAGCCACTAATATTTTTTAACATCTTCGAAATTATATTTCAGTTTTGGACATTTGAATGCCCTTCCAAAGCCAACCGGGAAAATTTGAAATAACTTCGCATTTGATTGCAGTACTTAAAGAGTTCTGGCCTAAAATTACGCCTATGCCAGAAAAAAAAGTTTTTTCTATACATCAAAGACGGCAAAAAATATATTTTACTAGTTCTGTTTCATGCTTAAAATATGTATTTCACTCTATAGAAAAGTTTAAAATTATGTAACAATCTAAAAGGAGCTGTTAAGATCTTTTGACCCTTTATACCCTGACGATACTCAGAAGTATCACTTACATTAATTTAGTAATATGAATCCAAAATGGCTGGAGTCATACTGGTACTTGATGTACCATCCTTTGTACTTTGCTGAGAGGCCAACAGAGGGTACTTATGATAGGTGTGCATAGTAGGTGTGGGTGCATCTCCCCCTCTATACAATCTGTCACTGGCGAGTCCAACACGCCATTTTCTGTTGAGCTACTGTCACATAAACATGACTGTCACTATTGATTCTCCCGATAAGTGTGGCGAATTACTGCAGATTCTTGCTGTGGAATTTTGCGACACTTGCAGATAGCTATTCAAAATAAACGAAGAAGCGTTATGACTTCTGGAATTGTTCTGGTCCATGTCAATGCCCGTCCTAATACCGCTCGTGTAACTCAACGGCTCGTTCAGCAATTTCAATGGGACATTTTTGATCACCCACCATTAAGTCCCGACCGATCGCTAAGTGACTTTCATCTGTTGCCTGAACTGAAGCAAGGGATTGGGAGCTCCAAGTGCTTAGAGTCCTCAAAGGTTTTTGGGGATCTGGAAAGGCATTGTGCTTCCAAAGCGACGTAGAACTCGGAGACACCTTCACAACTCACTTCCAATCATTGGCGGCAACATTTTACAATGAGGCTATTATAAAACTTGTTCACAGATTTAACGAATGTTTCAATCCTCAAGGTGATTATGCAGAGAAGGAACCTACATTGTACATTACTTTTGCTAATAAAATATTTTTCATATTTAGATACGTTATTTTTTTTATAGCCTATCGGAGGTTGGAAAAAAAAACAACCCTCGTATATGTTACTTGATATATTTTCAACTAAAAGAACATAAAAATGTATAAAAATTCATTTTCAAATTAATTCAGGGCATAAAGTGTTAAAGAGTTTTCTAGGTTGTTTCTCTTTTCAGCTCATACATCGAAACAAACCTCTGTTACTTTAAAATTTGCAAAGAAACGAGATAATTTTCTTTTTATAAAATGCAATAAAATTCCAGCTATAAAGTAGAAATTTTTCGCTTTTTAATAAAAACGTCGTTGTGTCACATTCTTCTTTCTGACGACAAATGAAGAACAAAGAAACAAACTTACATCTTAATTAAATCTTTTGTTAGTTCAGTGTTTAGCTTACTTGTTTTCGGATTTTTTTTTCTTTCTCTTAACGCTCCTTTAGACTACACATGTTTTAAGTTTTTTTTCGTTTTATAGCGTCAATCAAGGAAAAAAAACATCTCCGAAATTTTGTAATGATTTCACAGGAAGAAAATAAATTAAAGAGATTGCATCAGAAAATAACTTTAAAGTAGTAAAAGTAGAGAATAGTAATGATTTCAGAAACTGTTTCCAAAGATTCGTCAGTTTTCATCTTATTTTCATTTCCAAGTATGAACTGGCAAAAATCAAATTGGAATAGATTTTTTATTTAGAAATATTTAACTCGAATTAATTGGTACACTTTACGAATCAAATTTTATCCCCCATTCGTTTGCAAATAAAAATTAATAAAAGTCTTGGTTTTTTATGACAATTGTTTTTAGTAGGCTTCAACTCAAAATAATTTTAAGTACTAGTAATTTTTACCACTTAAAGCAGTTAATTCAAAATAATCTCTATCTTCTTCCTGTAAAGCGAAAATCAATACTTGTTGCAACAAGAACTGCTATTAGATTAACAAATTGAAAAATCTCTGACGTGGATTGCCTTACCTCATATTAAATTAAATCATTTTGAAAAGTTTTAGATAAAATGGGAAAACGTGGAAAAGGAAAGATAATTACAACTTACTAAGTTTTTTTAGTAGCAAAAGTAGAATCAAGAGCAAAAGTTGAAAAGCCTTTTTATATGCTAAAATGAATTATAAGTTTTTTTTTTTGTTTTCAAACGGAAACTGAAAATTGATAAAAATCTCTCAACCCTTTGGCTTTATTTCTTTGTCAGCCCAGAATAAAATCGTTACCAATTGTGTGAATAGAAGCTTATAATTATATTTAAACTCTATTTAAATAGGTTTTGATTCAAGTTCCATACAACATGAAAGTTCTAAACAAATTCCAATAGATTCAGAAGAATTTGTTCTTTTGAATGGTTCTGATATTTTAAATCCACGAGTATGTTTTCACCAGCGAAATTGCGAAAAAATGTTCAATTTCGATGCTTTCAGTTGGTATCACCAGTGAAACTACATCAAATCACCTTTCTGGCAAAAAAAAAAAAAAAAAAAAAAAAAGCAAAATCGGTCGGAAAAAAAAGTTTTTTTTTTCACCTCCAAAATCCGTTCACAGAGGTGCACAACGTTGTCAAAACTACATCTGTATACCCAATTTTTCCCTTCTACGGTTGCGGCAATACAACCAGAAGCATACATAATGGCTGGATATGCTTTCTCTAGATTTCACTACGTTGCCTTTGCCCAAACTACTGGATATAACGCTTTCTGCGATGCTTCACAGCAAATCCCTTCTTTTATTACTCGTACTATGGCACACAATGTGGCACACTGGTCAAAAATCCACCAAACTTGCGCATTTTGAGGTAATATCTCCTATTTGGGTTCAAAATACGGCAAAATTCTTCTACTATGTCGTACTACTGCAAAAATTTTGAATTTTTTAACCTCTTAAATCTGGCAGATCTCGGAATGAACCCAAGTCATGATTTCGAAACCGAAAAAGCGTGACTATATTTTTTATGGCCAGGAGATGTATAAAGACCGTGAAAACCCAGTTTTAGAGTGGAAAATCATGTTTCTTATGACTAACACATTAAAAAAAAACATTTATATTGGTCCTGCAGCGACCAAAAGTTGTGCTTTATCGTCCGATTCTTCGATTTTCACTCTGCATTGATCTACATATCCGGGGAAAAATATGGTCGCACTTTTTCAGTTTTTAAATCGCGACTTGGGTAGATTCCGAGCTCTGCTGAATTTAAGGGGTTGAAAAACTCAAATTTGTAGCAGTAGTACGAGATAGTAGAAGAATTTTTCCGAATTTTGAGCCCTAAGTTTAGATGCTACCTCAAAATGCGCAAGTTTGGTGGATTTTTGACCAGTATGCCATGCTGTGCGGCATCCTATCTATTTTCCACTCGCTAGCCAACGAACGTCTAGTGCAGGGGTGGCCAACCTTTTTAGGGAGAGTGCCAGTATCTGGAAAGAAAAAACTCAGCGTGCCACATTGTATTTTTCCAACAAATTGATTTTTTAAGTTAAAAATAGAGTTTATGCTGGCTGATTATGTAATTCTTACTCAAATGAAACATTTTTTCTTGTAAATCTGAGTAATTTAAATCTAAATGACAATAAAGATAAAACAAGTCCGAACTTAAGAGTTATCGTTAGAAAATATTTTTATAGATTCTGTTAGTTGGCTTATGCTAAAAATAGAAACAAATAACATCAAACATTCTATTCTAAAAATTAAGCAGTCTATACTTAATGTGGTTTATGAGTCTGCATCTTTTCTACCAAGTCTTTAATTTTAGGATTAGTTCTTGAGAATCCTAAGATTTTTAACTATTTTAAGTGCAATCAATTAACATTCAACGGTATTTCGATTTTTCTGCATTCATAAAAGAAAAATATTTGTTTGGAAGCGTATTTTTAGCCAACTCTATAACAGCATCAAACGGCTAAAGTGTAAATGCGAAAAAACAATTTGTTGTTACGAATTTCCAAATTTCTATACAACGTGGGTGACTTTCTGTTGAAGTAAGCTCTTATATTTGATTTGATTACCAATGCAAAAGGTCAGTCATTCCGATTTGGATTTCAGAAGGGTAACAAGTAGTGTCTTGCAGAGAAATAAACAAAGAATTTGAAAACATCAGCATTTTTTTTATGATCCTGAAAATCATCAAACCTAACACAGAATGTATACTTAAAATAGATGCAAAATTTTCTCCACATATCATTGGAAAATTATTAAATTTCGGTTGATACTTTCAGTATTAACTTTTTATGTTTTATTCTTTTTCTCCAAAGTAGAGAGAAAGAAACTGAAGTTTCATCATAAAAGAATGTAGATGGCCTCTACTGGTTTAGGAAACCTTTTTTTTTCGTACAATCTTAAATTTAAATTACTTAAACGCAGGATATTAAGAGATGGCATAGCTAAATTAGTTCGCTATTCTCCATTTCTAAGTAGCAAGTCCTCATTGCTTTCCTTCCAGATATTTTGAAAACACACTCCCTAAAACTCTAATATCTTATGACCAGGGCCTGATTACCCAAAAGGCTCTGGAAGCTTGAGCTTCCCCTCAGAGATTTGAAAGGGCCTAAAAATGACAGGAAAACTGCTTAAAAACCAGTTTCCGCATTTTCATTCGATTTTAAAGATAATTTGTTTAACATAGTTTGGCACAACTGTGTTACTATGGATTTTTATGCCAATTTTGCAAAGTGATAAATCTTTTTCTATGACAAACCACCCTTATTTGCTGAGAATTATAGTGCAAGAATATAGGCGAAAGTTTAATCTGAATTTTGTTGCGCCACTTTAGGAATAATCTTTGTAGCATTAGTGAGTTTTGCTTAAACGTGAAAGAGTTTTCCGAAAATTTTCTTTAAACGAAAAGTGGAGGGCCCCTACAGGAGACTGAGCTTACTCTAACTTCAGAGGTTAATCGGGCCCTGCTTATGACTATTTTTCCTTTATAGCTATTGCATATTTTAATGAAGGAGTAACTTGCCATACTCTCCTCTTTAAAGTTCACAAAACATTCAGAGCTCTAATTCGTAGTTTGTTAATACAGTTAACTCTACTGGGTCACAAGCAGAGAAAAGGTCTCATTCTTTGGCAAGGAGTTTGTGATACATAATTCGATAATACTTATGAAATTTTTTCCCCAAAATAATGTAACAAAAACAATTTGAGGGTCTTCATTTGTGCAACCATGCCAAATTTTGTCCAATCTGTTCTTAATTTTAGTTGCAGAGTTTTTTTTTTCTTCAATTTCATCACCCGTAGCTGAAATTATTGTAGATCAAGAATCCATTCTGCAGCATCGAAATTTTCATTCGTGTCAAGCACAAATATGCTTTACAAAGCATTGTCTGTAGCGTCACAGATTCCGTTGGAAGTCCAAAGCTAACGCTAAGTACTTTACAATATTGTAGTTCAGACAATTTTTAAGCCAGCCTCTTGACACTTAATTGCCACAATATCATGACATTTATCAGTTTAAGGGTTTTAGTTTTCATCAATATTTTTGAGATCGACATTTTTTCCTCAATTTTGGATTTTTTTCAAAAAGTCTTCGCGTGCCACTGTTACTGGTCTGCCGTGCCACATTGTGGCACGCGTGCCGCGGGTTGGCCACCACTGGTCTAGTGAATAGGGGATAGGTTGTTTTCCTTGCATTTACACTGTGGTGGAACAGAAACAATTTTTACAGAATTTATTTGTCAAAAATCTTAGTATTTTCAATAATCGTGCACCCAGTTATCATCTCATGTTTTGTGATGCATAGATAAATAAGAAAAAGTTCAAGTTTCTCCAGTTTCAAATGCATTTTATTATATTTTGAAAGAAGAAAATAAGAAAAAAAAATCTTACATGAACTCACGTTAGGTTAGCGATTTGAAAGTCGTTATGATATACGTAATTGAAGCTACTTCATTATTTAAAATGTTTATTAGTATAGACATTGTAGAACAATCCAAAAAATCATTGCTAAATTTAGATCGGAAATGGGTTAAAAAAACCTGTGCACGTAGGTAGAGTTTTGCCAACTCTTAATTCTTTAATTCTCTACACTCACTGATTTGAGCAGTTAAACTGAATCGGGATCTTTTTCTTTTTTTTACTTCTCAGAAAGCCTTTCAGTTAAAGGAATTTATCGTTATTAAGAGAAAATAGTTTTAATTTATAACTTAATATGAAATCATTTGATTTCATTCACATTAATGTAATCATTGTTTCCTAGTAGTTGCTCAAACAAGTTTTAAGTTTTTGTCAATCGTTAAGTTATTAAAAAGTAGCAGATTGAGGCATTAAAATCTCATTACTTCTCTCATTTGTAGAATTATAATCACACTTTGAATTCAAATAATATCGAACAAGTTTAAAAAAATGTCATCGACGTTAATGAACTCCATTAATTCTTTAAATCTCTTCGCGGGTATTTGTTCTGAAACATTTTGATAGAAATGTACAAAATGATGGTATTATAATTAGAATACAATTTTTCGTGTAAAATGTTTTTAACTGTATAACAGTTTTATTTGTGTTGAAATTGTATAGTAATGTACAAAACTACGTGATTATTACTTATTTTGCACTCAATTTTCAAATGTGTTGAACATTTAAAATTGTCTTTCATCTTTTAAATACGTTTCAAATTCCCAATATTTTTTAAGAAAAATAATTTCGGGGCACTCTTTTCCAAGGCCTCCATGTTATTTAAAGGCCGACAAAATCCCCTCCCCATATTAGTTGTCAAGTATGTTCCTTAAACGGCGCACAATTGTTTGGAAGATTTTAGTATTTTATTTATGGGTCATTCCAGCGAAAATGGTACAAATTAGTAAGGAGACTTTGGAATTTTTTAAAATCAATTTCAATAAGTATACCGCCCATTATGTATACTTTTTATTGATTCTCCATTTAATTTTGTGTAATCAAGTACGAATTGTTTAGGTATAATCCACTTATAAAGCACACACAAAAAAAAATCTTTGTGAGAAGGAGGAGAAAATAACTAAATTCAAAATGTGTTTTAAGATTAAGCTAAAATGTAACTGCAAAATAAATTACACTGCATTGCACAAAAGATGCTTCTGACATAATTTCTGCAGATTATTACGCAAATTAAAAAAAAAAAAAAAAACTATTCATTTCGCTAGTCGGTTGCTCTTTTTTCCAGGATCACTTGGGTTATAGAGAAACGCTATTTTCATTAATTAGTTATTATAATCTTTATTCACATTGATATTTTTAGTGCTTTAGTAGCAATTTAAAAGTTAATTTATTTTTTAGTCATTCTTTTGTTTACAAAATAGTGGCGACTAGAAAACAATATGTGGTGACTAATGAATCTACTTTTACTTCCCATTGGTGACAAGAAAAATTTGTTGATCTATTGTTCCTAGTACAAAGAGAAAATCAATTAATTCCAACGGAAATTGCTGTAGACAGCTAACGTAATATCATAAATTGGTGCGATTAGTTTTAATATAGCCATGCACACAAAAGATGAAATTTTCCATTAACGTTAAAATATCATATAGATCGCACACATATGAACATTAATGATTATGCTGTTTTAATTAGTTAAAGATAATTAGTTTTGGAATTTTTCATTGCTGCATCAGATAAAAGTAGTTAAGTGCTGTTTGCAGACGATGCAACAAAACGGATCTGGGGACCGTCCTCAGAGCTTCGCGAACAATATTTCAAGCCAGAAGTTTCGTGCAAGACTCGGACAGGGATTAAATCGAGAACGGGGATGTGATTTTTCAAGTTTGTTTTAGCTTGCTAATTAGATTTTGCTATTCGGTTGTAAACTCCTCTCCTTGGTATGAAGCAAATAACGATATCACATGCGTTTGAACAATTTTGAAAACTAACGCGTGTCTTTTCATTGCAGGAAAGCTGTTGAAAAGAAGCTTTAATGGAGTATTTTGCGTATATGTCTTTGTAAAACAATCATTTTTGTGAAAAGTATACCTATTATTTTCCTAGTAGAATTACTAGGTTTCCTAGGTGAGAATTAGGAATACGGTAACTTCATGATTTTAAAGTTTTTATTTTCAAGATAAGATTGTATATACATTTTACCATTCTAGTTCTGAATCGAAAGATACATTTTATTACTTACCATCACACATATCATACTGCTCTTCAATATACTGATATTTTGCGTACGTATCTAACACACCTACTTACTCTCAAAAAATGGCCCACTCTCTTTCTAGTACTAAGTTTAAGAGGAGGAAAATGAAACTAATATCATTAGAATGGAAACGCGCCGTACAGGGTAGACCGACGACTGAATGAACACTTAAGCTAGATTTCGTTTACGAAAATTCATAGCATCGTTAAAAATCGTAACATTTTCTACATGGCAATAAAAACACTTTAGGTGATATATGTAATTATTTTTAAAATATTGGCCGAAATTTTATGGTTCTGGATCAGGTTTATTGTTAGATTGAAAGGAAAAAATGTAACTTGACCCAGTGAATGAACACCCCCAAACAAAAGACAAGTGCTTAGTCATTTTCTTTCGGAAATGTGTTGATGAAAGTTACTACTGCCAGTTTATCTAAGAATAATGTTTTAAAAAACTTATTTTTTCAAGAAAATTACGAGCTGTTCATTCACTGGTTGGTCTACCCTACGTGGGGAAATGAAATCGGATGTTGTCGAGGGCGGTCGGGGGGGGGGGGGCAGCTAAGCCTTTAATTTAACTATTATTGAGCTTTGCTTGCACGTGTGTGGCAACGATTCAAAAAACGCTTTGTTTAGAATTCCATTCAGAGTCTTAATTTTGTAGCTGCGTTTAGCGCTATATTCATAAATCTATATAATAATTCATCTTGTAAATATTATTTAGTGTGTTGTGAGTTTCAAACAAATATTAATTGCATTTAGTGCATGATTCATCGAACTTACATATGCAGAGTAAGCGGATTTACGAGTCTTTTTAAGGAACACAACCCAAGTAGCACCAACTCATCGGATTTTGCTCGGGCGATCATCGAACTTCTCGTAAATTGATCCCGTAACGCACGATGACATCGTTCCGATCAGTATCCGAGCACGGTTTTCGATGAGCTACTTTTCATCGGAAAGTGATATCCTTCCGATCAACTTTCCCGATGAAAATTAGCCGAGCTATATTTCATTAGAAAACTATATCCTTCCGATCAAATTTCCCGATGAAAATATGTCGAGCTATATTCCATCGGAAAACGATATCTTTCCGATCAAGTTTCCCGAAGAAAATTAGCCGAGCTATATTTCATCGGGAAACAATACCGGTTCGATAAAATTTCTCGATGAAAATTAGCCGAGCTATGTTTCATTGGAAAACTATATACTTCCGATCAAATTTCCCGATGAAAATATGCCGAGCTGCATTCTATCGGGAAACAATATCGGTTCGATCAAATTTCCCGATGAAAATTAGCCGAGCTATGTTTCATTGGATAACTATATACTTCCGATCAAATTTCCCGATGAAAACATGCCGAGCTGTTTTCCATCGGAAAGAGGTCGTAATGATCAAATTTTCCGATGAAAATTTTCTTAATCTCAAATTTTTATTAAATCTGCAGTGTTGGTCTCCTTAATCTTCGACTTGGTGGCGTGGTGGTAGAGCGTCGGCTTTCCGCGCCGATAACCCGGGTTCGATCCTGGAGTTGGCCAGTCGGCGGATTTTCGAGATGCGGAAAATCCTTGACGCCAATGTTATGCGGCATGTAAAAGATCCCTTGGGGTATTCGTTTGGCTTTGAATATACCTAGGCAAAATTAAATCCTAGTGCTCTTTCGCATACAAAAGAGCCCAGGTGCCTCCATCTGGCGGCAACTGAGCGTTAAAATTCTCGTGGTAATGGCATTCCGCCGATTCTGGTACTACGTGAAAGAATGGATGCTTAATTGTGGGATCGCACTAGGTCTGCAAAAGATTGTGCCTCTACTGCAGCCCCATTTGAAAGAAAAAAAATAAAAGAAAATGATCCTAAATTGTATATTGATCTAAATCACATCGTATTTTCATCCAAAATTGATCCTAAATTTATCGGCACGGGACTGCACAGCTCGCAAATTGCTCCAAATCTCATCGTATTTCGAGCAAAACTCATCGGATTTTGCTGCTCGGATTCTGTTTGACCGATAAGACACATTGGAGCAATTCCCGATGAGAACTCATTGGAATCTGATCATCGGCCCATGAGAATTTCATCGGGTTTCGATGAATGGCCGATGAGATCATGCTGCTAAGGAAAGTAGCCCGCCATGTTCAAACAAAAATATTTTTTGAAAATTCGGCTTTGTTCTTTTTAAATTTCAATTTTAATTCCATAATGATTTATTTTTTCATAGTAACTGCCTATTTTGGGGCTTAAGATTCCTCATATGCTTTCATTTTTTTCACCACTAAATGTGTTTTTTTTTTTTTTTTTTTGTTGACCCTCGCTTTGTTATTTGTGAATAATTTTCCAACATACATGCTTTCAAACGTACAGTTTGGCGTAATGTACACACGTGTTGGTAGCATGAAATGAGTTTTCCGTTACCTTATTAAGCGCTAGAAAACTCAGCAGTTGTAATTGCAAAAGCTGTCACTGACAGTTATTTTGTGTTTCATCGAAATCTACTTTGGATTACTTGAAGGAAAGAAAGTTAAAGGAATTCGTGTAATTCAGTTATCGAGAGAAACAAAAGTTCTCCGTTTTGAACGCGAACTCCGAAATTAAGTCCCGAAATCTTCCGAAAGCAAATTACGAGCGATAGTTACTGCATCTGCTTCGTAAATGAGCCTTGTTATAAAGATTTAATCTCTTTATTTCTACTCTTGTATTTGGCTATTTTTGAGATGATTAAAACATTGCAGTTGTAGAGATAGAATGCATTATACTGTTATTCACCACGTTTAAGATAAAAGTAAGCAAAAATTTTATTCCCTTGATATAGATATTCTGCATTAAAGTAATATTTTTGATGTAACAATCTCGGAATGAATATATATTGCCTGAAAGATGACTCTTAGGGCTATCGGATTTTGGGGTATTCAACCTGCTGGAACAAAAATGTTTTCCTTAATGAAAATAAATAACATTCTTATCAATATTTGTTTTTTAGGGAAACGAGTTTTCTCAAAATAATTTTCAAGCGTAAAACATATGAGATTGATGCAGCAAAAAAAAAAAAAAAAAAAAAAAGAAAAAAAAAAACTGAGGTTGTTATATTTGGAGGAATTTATATTTCCTAATCTATTTTCCAATAATTTTGAATTTTTTGTTTTGAAAACGAAAAGCTAAAGAATTTGGATAAAGTCTCTGAATATTTACACTGCAAAAAGTAAACTTGTTTTTACAGTATAAGACTGGCAGATGAGGTTCCGGTTTAAAACTGTAAAATGCACAGTAATAAACTAAATTTTACAGTTTATTACTGTGAAGCAGAAATTTTACAGTTTATTACCACAATTTTACAGTTTTTCACCACAAAATCAGCTGTATTACACTGTAAAAACAACAGTATAATACTGGCAGCAGAGGTTCCAGTTTAAAACTGTAAAATGCGCGGTAATAAACTGTAAAACTATAGCAATTTTACAGTTTATTAGTGTAAAATTAGCACTTTTTACACTTTGTTACTATAAAATTAGCTGTATTATACTGTACAATCAACATCTATTTTTTACTGTCAGTGACCCAGCGAACATTTTTTTTTCGGCAATAAGTATAAATCTAAAAAATTTTACCTCCAGAACTATTGCTATTTCGCTGTATTTTTGCTGTTTTATTAACGTACACAAATAATTTTATGCCTATTACATTTTAAAACATTTTACACCTAAGCTAATAGCTGTACATTACGTTAAAAGACGATTTTTGTAGACTACTATAATGAACTATCCGCAATCTGATCGTATAAAAAATTAGTTATTTTCCTGAAAATAGCTCTGAAGCAGGCAATATCTTTCTTAATTTCCCAACGAACATTTGCTCATTTTAAGACTTTTTCTTTTCCCTGAGCTAAACAGAGAACATTTTACTAACATAGAATCGATAAGACAAATCACTTTCTTGATATATTTACACTCGCTTTGCTTTTATGTTAAGAACAAAATAAAATGCAAAATATTTCAGCATTTTATGGTTTTTTTTTTTTTTTTTTTTTTGCCCTGGAAAAGAACTTATCCAATTTTAGGAAAACATACGGAAGAAAAATGAACGTTCTTTTTCTCTTCTGAATTTTTCTTTGATTTTACAAGGAGTCCGAATTATTCTGCTTTGTGGAGAAATGTTTTTCTAAGCCGCTGTAGGCTTATTTATTTCTTTTTGAACTGAAGATATGTTCTCTGATGCAAGTATCAACGTAATAGTAACTTGTAAAATTAAATTGCATAGTATTTTACTTACATTTAACAGTATCCATTATTGTGAAGTGTGACACTTCGTGACGAAAGGGATGGGGAAGGGGGTCTAAAAAAATGAAACATCATTTATTGGCAGCCCCATAACGTTTTTATGCCTGGTTTACTTTATTGAAGAACATAATTAATTGTTGCACTAATATCGAATTTTGTTTATCAATACATTCAAATACGTGTGCAATTTATTAAAACGACAATCGATGTTTCTTGGTTGATGTATCAATGCCATCGCTGTTTTACTTTCTAACTATGAATCTTCTATACAAAAAATTTCTTCAAAGCAATCCTAAAAAAATTAGCTATGCAATATTTTGCAAACTCAAGCCCTTTTGGATCATAAACCCGAAAGTAACAAGTCGAGACACTTGATAATGCACAAATGCTAAATTTGAATTTTTGATCAAGAAATTAAATTTCCTGCAAATAATTTAAAAAAGCAAGCAAAATAGTTGTGTGTTGAAAAAGTTGAAGTTGTGTGTTGTTTTAAAACAAAACAAATGTTTTATTAACTTGAATTTGGCAATCTCATAATTTATTTTATTTAAAAACATTATCGCTCATTTTTATTTTCAAAAAATGATTTTTTTCGTAATGAAATTGCAATTTTTAGCTAATATATATATTTAATATAACTATTATAATTCTATATTAAAAATACAAGGAAATGATATCATTTTTAGAGATGTTAATGAAGACTGAAAGCATAAACACAGATATATATAACACTCATCAGATCTGTAACTCATCAGATCTATAACGGCTTAAAAGTGAGTCCTCTAAGGAGGGTGTAAATAGAGCTTCCTTGACCTCCCCCCCTTTTATTTTCTTGCATATAGAACCAATTTAAACTTAGAATTCAATATTAATTTTTTTTTCACAAAATTTTTTTTATTAAGAAACTCCAATTTTAAATTGGCACTTTTCAAAATATTGGTTCAAATGGCTTTCGTTTTTGCATATTTCTTTAAATATTTTAATGTAAAAATGCGCCAGTGACAGTCCCACGAGCTACTTCTTTGACATTTTTGTGAAATGCGCATCATTTTAAATCCATTTCATAGACATCTTTCAATTTGAATTCCCCTGGTTACTCGTACATAATTTACTTGGCACTGATTTTGTATGGAAGTGATTTCAGAATTACGCTTCTAATTTTGGTGATAGTCCCCATCTATGTTTAGTTATTTTGACGAGAAACGCCCGTTAATCATTTGCAAGACTATAACATAATAGTAAAAGTGAATAATAAAAGCTCAGCGACTGAATTATATACTAAAGTATGAAAAAAGTAAACTTTATTATCTTAATTAAAAATTTTAGACGTACATTAAGTACGTAAACCAATTTAAATATTGTATAAAATTCCTCGTTAATAGATCTATTAAGTTTCATGATAAAACTTTTAAATTTTGTATTTAAAAAAAAAATCTTATGATAATAACTCCCTTATAAGGGGGAGGTTAATCATTATGTTACTGAACTTAAAACTAATGCCTAAACGAGCGATGTTGTGTGCGAAAATTACAAAGACCTCGTAAGATTACACCTAATTAAGTACTTATTTTATTGAATGGCAGGCAAAATTTAAAAATGGCGTTAATAGTGTTGTAATACAAACTAATGACCCATGCGGTGATCTTATGTTTGAATGAGCAGTATCTAGCTAAAATTACCTATTAAGTTTATTGCATAATTACATAGCTACTTAAGCACAGAGTAGCTTTTAGCGCAGGAAAAAATTAAATGTCATTAAAACAACCAAGCACATTAAGGTAATTATTAAAGGAAAATGGATACTGTTCCCGTTTAGAATACTGTGTTTAATGAAGCAAAAGTACTAACGGTGATAGAATAGACGTTAACAGAAAAGACTTTAAAAATGAGTTACGGTAAGAATTTACAGGAAAACAGTGTTCAATTTTGTAAATCACCTATATCGGAAGATAAGATTACACGATTCTAATCCTAAAACTGTGAGTTTATTTTTATTGACTGCTCCATCTTTAAGATACATAGAGTTTGAAATTTCCAAAATCTACTTCTAACTGCAGAGGAAAGTGCAGTGTTTTTGGGCGCGGATTTTTCCCTTTAAAACATTGATCGGTTATTTTTAAAAGTCAATTTTTTTTAAAAAGCTGGACAAAGTCTACGGAAGCATGACAGTTGATGTCTTCAATTTTCCTCAAAATTTCAACTTGTGTTTGGAATACTATGATAAGAAATATATTATAATTTTCATTCTGCAAATTAGACTGGTATTACCCCATCCGATTGGTGCTAACATTCAGGTTATAGTATACAAGGACAAAGTATACACTTTTTGCGTGCTTTCGATTGATATACTTCTTTCATAATTTCCAGTTTGTTTCTCGATGATTAATTTCCGTAATGAATTCGTTTGTACGTAGGATTACTATATTGCAGCCAAGTTATTTGAAGCCATTAATTCGCAATTCAACTTGGAATTCATAAGCATCCATCAACCGAAGATACCTTGCCTTTAGTAAGGCTTCAGCTATCTTTGAAACATAATATATCCATCAGACGCGGGAAATGAATCTATTTAACGCCTAATGGATTTCAAATGGGAATAAATTGTGAAACATCAATTGAAGTTTTGACATTCTCCGAGGGATTATTTCATGCGAAATTCATGCCCGTTGAATTAGCTATCTCAGGACATTAATAGCTTCTGGGATGTTAAGTTTCTTAAGCTGTTTGAAAATGTTCCTGGTTCTACGAAACTCAAGCTGTTAACTATTCTAAAAGTGAATTTAATACACTTGATTTGTAAAATATGTTCCGTTGTTTGTAAGAATGCACCGATAAGCAAATTGGACTCTTATCGATTAATCGGTAGAGTCGATTAATCCTGATCAGGATCATTATTTTTAATACAACCAGTTTCTCCGGCACTATTTTTTCTTTCTTTTACAATTACGATTTTAGAAAAAGTTACCAATTCATTTCCGCAAGATAATTTTTTTTCCATTTTCTTAATTTTCCAAAAGCAACTTGAAAATTTCATCCAATTTAGTTGAATTAATTTTCGTTTTTCCAGGGAAAATTTTGGTACTTTGCCGACTTCAGTAATTTTACTAAAAGATTTTACGTAATTTTATTTACTTCTACGAAGCAAAGTGCTGTTACTATTTTCTCATCTTTGTTTTGTTATGAAAAAAGTTACCATGATGTCAAGCTATTTCATTGTAGATATCTGAATGCTTCTACATCTAAATGTAATCGAACATATACATAAAAGTTTCATCTAACAGATATTTAAAACTGTTTTAGTAGACTAAATTTTAATTTCTCAAGTACTTTCCTGTTTTAGCTTTTAAATTTGTTTTATGAAGAGTAATTTGCATGGTGGTTGTAAGTAGTGGTTTGGAAGTGAGAAAAAAAAGTGTCCTTGGTCATTAGAATGTTTTTTGTAACGTTATATAATCTTTTAAAATAGCAAACTTTTTATCATAGAAAAATTGTTTTCTAATAAGATAAATAAATGCACATGTTCAAAGAAGAAACACGTTCTCGCTTCCATGTTCAAAGGAAGATAAGACATGTTTTTGATGTAACGGTCCAAGAATTAGGTTTGAAGCAAAAATTTTCTTGATATATTGGTGAATTACCTTAAAGTTTTAGCATGATGAATGTAAAAGTGCTTACGAAGTTTGGAAAAATGAGGGATCTTCTCGCTCAATAGTATTCTAAGTTGAGATAAAAAAAGTGCTGCAATTTTTTTCCGTCACAAAATATTTGCTAATAAGACTAGCTGCCAGGGCAGCTAGATTAGCTTCCTGCGGCATGTTGATGCATAACGTCCCCCTTCTCCAACTTTTACCTCATTCTGAAGTTATATTATTTGATAGAATTTAATGTTCATTCGATTTCAAGTCATACCACGCACGTGGCCCGGCTTTGCACGGGCACTTCGTGCCTTTAAAGTAGTGAGGAAATTTTCAAGAAACTACTCCCCGCCAAGGCGGCTCGCTAACAGGCGCTTCACGCCTTTACTTTTTTCCTATATAAAAAAATCATTCGAATTATTGAGATGCTACGCGCCTTCAAGATGGTGAGGAGAGTTTCAGTAAGTTCAGCTCGCTCAAAGAAAAGAAGCAGACATAGGGCCGAATTCAAGTGAAACACCATTGCAATCGCTTCGAGACGATCGCAAATTGCCATCGCTACTGGAAGTCGAATTACATTAGAATCGGATCTCGTAGCGATTGTAACGCATCCAAATTTGGGAATTTGCGATTGCATTAGTGAGTTGCGATCGTCCGTGTTTCACTTGAATTCCTGCCATAGGCAGGGATTCAAGTAAAACAGCACTGCGATCGCTTCGAATTAAAATCGCTACTGGAAGTGAATTACATTATCATCAACTTAACTTGGCATGACGTCACTACGGGTGGAGCCAATAAGAGCTCACAAGCACTCAGCGATCTCCTCTTATTCGCCAAGTAGGCTGTGACGTTTTATCTAGCTCGTTTTTCATAGGCAAACGTCACGCTGACGTCACGATGTTTTTATCAAGAAACGTTCTAATGTAATTCATTTCCAGTAGCGATTGTAATTTGTGATGGCCTGTTTCACTTGAATCCCTGCCTTAGACACTTAGTTTTTAATATAAGTAGATGGCTCTTCAACAAATGAATGTTTCAAAATATTACAAGTAGCTAAGCGATAAAAATTCTACGTAAGTGGCCCGCTTATGAGTTTCGTGTTTGATTTAGTTAAGCCTTCATTCAAAATTCTCATTATCATTGTTATTTCTGTTTCATAGCAACGACGGTTTGCAAGAATGGATTTCATATTTAATCATTTATTAGGCTTAATTGCTTTAAACTTGACTACTTATTAATTGATATCTTCGCTAATTAAAATCGTATAATTATATCAATTGAAACTAATGAAGGCTGAAAAATTACCTATCTATCGGTACCTGGTTCGACTTTCAGGTCATTGGCGTTCAGGAGAAAGAAGCGTGACATAGAAAGATAGTTAGTTAGAAAGATACTCAGTTTTTAAAATAAGTAGATAAATAAATGCTAAAGCTCAAATGGAAATTAAAAAAAAGTATGTATGTTTGGGCTCCGTAAAAATATTCTGAAGTGTTACTGGAAATAATGGTCAGTTAATGTTATTAAATTCCACCAGTTAAATATCTGGTAAAAACGGGGTTACCCCCTTAAACCCCCCCTTTCCTAAAATTAGCGAAGAATTTTTCTGCAGAAGTCAGAAACTTTCCCAGTGAACGCCAGTCGCAGTTTTAGAATTACTTAGGAACATTCCAAGAAAACTTAGATATATTGCAGTAACAGCTTGGCATCATTTTGATTCACCAGGCATATATGTGTACAGTGGAAGTCGGACTTCGCATCAAGTTATGGTACAATTGGAAAAGTAAAGCAGCGCACCCCAAATTACCAGCTACTATCCGTCCGTGAAAGCCCCGCCTAAAGGGTAGATGGGTTGTGGGGTGGTAATTTTCGGAAGTTTTCAATTTAAAACTTGCAGTTGGTATATCCTTTTGACATATTCAATTAAACTATGTATTTGAAATTAGCAACGTACCACGTTGTTTGATACTGCTCAAAATGCTTCTTATTATTCTTCCCCTTATTGTTATCTTACTTAACACCCCTATTTTGATAAGATCAGAGAAGACCTGACGCATGCGTAAATGCGCGGAAGGTTTTACCTAAGAAGATCAGACAGTAGCTTGCACTACTTAAAACAATTACTTTTCTTTCTAGCTATCCTACTAAGCAAAAAAGCAGTAACATTTTTGGCATGCATTCTGAAACAATAATGCTAGAAAATAGGAGGAAAAATGCAGCTTCTGCGTTTTTCAGTCTTGAAATAATATAAAAGAGGTAAGAACATTTTAAGTGAGCGTAGATACAGACAAATCGAAATGATTTGGTTGAAAAGACAAATGAACAAGAGAATGGGATGTGTCAGTGTGTCTATCTTTCGTTGATCGCAAATTGGATTTTCGCAAGCAAATAGTTTCTTTCTGAGAAAACAAAAAAATATAAGTAAAAAAAATAAAATGTTTTGATTCAAATGACCTCTTCTATGTGTGTAGGGGGGGGGGGGACATTAGAAGAATTAATTTACAAATGATCGGAAAAAATTATTGCTATTAAAAACTAAAATAGAAGTGGAATTCATTTCGATCAAACAAAAATGGCTAGTTTCAGAAATATTTCGGTCACTCACAAGTATAGTGATACAAATCCTGTGCTAGTTTTAACAAATTTTTTGGCAATCGCATTGAACATGATTTTCAACAGTGTCTATGACAAAACTAATCTATCTGAAGGAAGGCTTTTGTTAGTATGCGTTTCGGGCAATGAATTCAAAAATGACTCGACCGGTTATCTGAAAGGTTCTGTTTCGCATTAGAGCAGAGATTGTTTAGAGAGGGGTTTGAAAGAAAACCTATGAAGAGAGTTGATGGTTCTGCAGGTTTAAATGGCAAATTGGATTTTCTCACATTTCGATTGTTGATGAAATTGCGTTTTGCCGCAAAGTTGAGGACATTTTGTTTCGTTTCTCGTACAGTAAGTTGCGAAGTGTTACTGTGTGATTGCTGTGCTTGAGCAATGTTAGGAATCTCATTTCTTTATATCTTCTGAAAAATTGTATTGAACAGAATTTTAAGGGAGGGGCTGTTATGTATAAGAGTGGTTCCTGCGTGACAAATGTTAAATGAGGAAAAAAGTTCAACATCACCAGTATTATTGGCAAGATATTTCTTTCACTATCTTTGAGTTTGTTGAGTTGAGTTTTAAAGTACAAAGATTATTTCAAGTGCGTTGTTTTTCCTGCCAAATTTTTCCATTATTAGAAGCAGTTTATTTATTGTTTTTTAAATGCTTCAAAAACATTAAATTTTCCGCAAAACGAGTTTTCAAACAAAATTATTGCCATTTTTTTCCCTCTTTCCTTTTACATCAATATTCAGACCTTCGTTCGTAACTACTGCACCCAAAAATATAATTTTGTTTTAAAATGGAAAACTTACGAACAGCTTAGTGCAAATCTCCCTCCACCGCCAAACTCTGACTGTCTTGAATTAATTTCTTTTTTTAAGATTGTTTTAAAATTTTTATTTTATTTTGATTTTGTAACTAAAAACCTATTTATCTGTTTGAAAAAAACTTTTTCACACTTATTTAAACTTTAACTAACTTTTAATTAGTCTCTAATTTTATTCATGAAACAAAAAAGCGTTCAGGCTGTGTAAATATTATTATATTCCAAGAAATAATTATTTTCTTTTTGAACATAAAAGGTACTGAAAGTGTTTACTTTTGTACACTAAGTGTAAAATCTGTAATATTTGTCAGATCGGTAGCATTCTCATCATGTCGGTAACGTTCAAAGACAACCCCCTCCCTAAGATGGAGGTAAATGTTCACCTTGACCATGCCCCTAATTAAAAAAATCGTTACAAATATGCATTCGAAATACCCTATTAATATTTGCTGAGTATCTTTAAAAAATGAAAATTTCCATGGTCAAATTGACACTTTCCTGATATTCACCCATAAACAGTATCAACGTTTTGATAACTCTTTTATTAGTTTCACACGTGTGTATGTATGTAACGCTGAATAAAAAATAAAATTCACGCTCTTCACAATTATAAAAGTAATCTATTTAACACTATTATTTATGCAAAAGGCTAAGCTATAATTTTTACAAGTTGATGTTTCAGTTATTTGTATGCAACTCTGAATAAAAGATAAAATGCACGTTCTTTGAAAATATAAAAGCAATATATTTAATACTATTATCAATACTTAGAGAGAGAAAGCGGATATTCAATAGTTTTGAAAATCGGAGTGAAATCAGTTAGGGTATCATGAAATATAATTGAAAAGCGTATTTTTTGGTTTTTTAAAACTATAATTTCAATTATTTAGTTTTTCTTTTCGAGATAATGTCTTTTTTTATTAGACTATTAATAAAAAAGATGTAATATTAATAAATATATGAATAAAAGCAGATATTTATAAATAAATCTAGTTGTATGAATCTTTCTTTACCTAACTTCTTTGAGTGAAATGCATCTTAAGTTGAAGAGAAAATCTTTGATACTAGCAATCAGAAAGTTAAGCTTGAAACAAAGGGAAAAAACACTCAGATAGAATTTCATGAAAGTTTCAATGGAAGTTTCAACAATTTAAAGACAAACCTTGGCAGGCCGTAAGTGGGAAGAAATATCAAACACAGAAACCACTTTGCAAATATCTCCGGTTACTCTTTGGAAAACGACAGCGCAAATTTACTTACATTCCTTTCGCAAAAAGGAAGACAGTTTATCCAATATTCGATTCCACTAAAAGTTCAAATTTTACTACTTTTACAAGCACGTTATTGCTTTTTGAGCACTAAAGTCTGCTCTTTTGCATTTTCTATCGAAAGTAAGGAAGACTAGTGAAAAGACTGAGAAACCATGATTTTTTTCCTACCGACGTGTGTAATTTATGGAGAGAAAGCAAAGATAACTTGAAAATATTTACGGTTAAAATTACTTTGCCTCTTTGCTACTTAAAAAGCAGTTTTTAGACAGTTCGTTTGTAGTTTTTAAGTTTTTTTTTAAAAAATTATTAACCAAAGGGTCATTCCATGGAACTGCCAACCTCAGCCGAAGAAAAAAAAATACCGAAGGGAAAAAAGTATCAAAAAATAAATAAAAATCAACCAACATAAGAAGTAAAAAATGGAAAATTTATTGTAATTATTACCGAGATTAGCCATTATAAATAGTTTGTAGTGTGTCTACTGCTTATTATTCGATGGTTACGTTAGTCACGTTACGTTAGTCACACTCCATCTTGAGTAAAAGTGACACTTAAACCTAAAAAAAAAAATAAGATTTAATAAATGTGTTTTATGTTTTTAAAAGCCAACTTTACACAGTTTTCAAATATATCATTCAATTTTTAACTCTCGCTTAACTTTGAGAAATTTTTGCCTCACAACATGAGCATTCATTTTCAGGGTTGCAAAAATGTTACGTTAGTCACGCTGCTATTTTGGTTGAAAAAATATCTACTGTCAGTAATTTTACTTTAAATTCTTAGCAGACATGATACATAGATACCATGTACATTGTAAATCCACCAGCGTAACTAAAAAATATTTTTTATCCATTAAGTTACAAGTAAAAACAGTTACAAAATCAGCTCTGAATGTTACGTTAGTCACGATGGAATGACCCCAAATGAGAATGAGTGTGGCGAGTTGTTTTATATTGAGGCATTTGTGCAAATTACCAATTTAAGTTCAGGGCTGCCAACCTTATTAGGAAGTTACGTGTAATCAGAATGAAGAAAGTAGTTTCCAGTGATTAAGTGTAGTCCAATGTGCCCTTCCCCTTTACCAGGGGGGGGGGGACTTATGGGGGATGCTTAAAACTGTATTCTTTAATTTAGTAAAAATACTGAATAAAACTATTGCAGGAAAATGAGATTATTGTGGTTATTATACTGTTCTGCAGTTTGACGTTTTTAAAAAACAAGTCGAGCTGAAGCTTTGTCAAGGAACAGCAAATTCACAAAAAACTCAGCAAACAGATTTCCAGAAGAAATTTTAAACCAAATTCAGACTTACCTTTCTTTTAATTTAGCAATACAACAGGATCACATCAAGAAAAACAATAAGTGAAATATTTTAACTGTTTTAGTAACAATGAGGTTGCCCGTTTTACTGTAGCGGCAGTTCATCTGGAAGTTCCTTCAAATAATATTATTCATCGGTTAAAATATTAGTATGGTTCATTGTTATGAATCATACTAATCTTTTCAATTAATAAAGCATTCAAAGATTCAGTGCAAATACTGGATTCGACTGAAAACGCATAATTTGAGACCACCGATGAAACGACATTTAATTGAAAAGGAAAAAAAAAAAAAAGGTTTTTTCTTTAAAAATATTTAGTTATTCGTATGATTGCAACAAATGCGTAGATTTTGCTACCCGATGAGTAGTGCGCAATAAGCTAAATAAATGCGTAGATACTACGCTAAATGCGTAGTAGTTGACTGTAATGTAAGTTGATTATTTATTCAATCCTTCTTATTTCACGCACGCACGCATACATGTATTTACGTACATACACATTTCCGTGTCATATGAAATATGTCAACGAATCAGAAATAAAGTACAATAAACTAAATAAATTTATATTAATGAATTTATATAGTTTTTAATACTAAGATTTATGGTGCCCTCACGTAAGAATTGTAATGAACTTTGTAATGTCGAAAATGTGTTCTGATGACGTATTTGCTTAAAACATAAACTTAACATCAAAATACTTAAAATTATATTTAACTATTAACTAAACATTAAAATATGCACCGATCTAACAACCCAAATTCGTTTCACTTAATGTAAATTTTGCTTTAAGTTATAAGTCTAATATTTGGATTTAAATTATTGGAGTAATTTTAAGGAAATTGATTTCGATTGACAGTTTGGTTATTTTCCAGTTTATGTTCATGATAGTAATGACGAAATTTTAATTTCCTCTGGACTGTTCACGTAAAGAAAAAGTTGTTTTTAAAGTGAAATCAGTTAAAATCATATGAAACTAAAATTAAATGAATAAAGTTTTTTCTAATATCTAACACTAAAAGAATCATGGTAACAAAGCAAGAGCTAATTTCCGTTGAGAAAATAAACTCAATTCTGCCATAGCTTTTGATTTTATTCTCAACCTTAATCATTTAAAATTGTTTGGCTTGCTCAAGGCTCGCCTTGAATTCCAGGTTTCCAAAAACCAACTATTGCAGCTCTCCTAATGTTCGTAAAGACTTCTATCAAACTTGCTTTTGTGCAGAAAATTCAAAGCTTTCGAATGGAACCAAATAAAATATTTCTCTCTTATTTTATCAAATTTATGTAAAAATGAGCTTCAAGCGAGAATTAAAAAGAACAGTCGAATTTTCAAGAAACGATTCGAGGTTCTTTTTGCAGTGCAACAAACTAATTTTGTGATAAGTTTTATGAAAATCGACAAAATAGTCTTGGCCCTACGCGTGTAACAGACAGACACCCTGACAGACATTCAAACTTTAAGCTTTATTATTAGTAGAGTAAATGAGCTTCTAATTAGAATAGAAAAATAAAAAGTTGTTTCTCTTACTTACTATATAATTATTTCAGGCATAAAGCGATCAATCCTGAGATCTTCAATTACTTTCATGTTACAACCCCCTAACATAGCGAGGGATACTGTAATATCATTTAAAATTATCCGTATTTAGGAGTTGCAAATTTCAAGAACTTTCATTAAAATCATATTATCTGATACAACAGCAACCATAATGAATATTTGAAAGTATAACATTTCTTGGAATTAATTCAGAATGCAATAGTTTCTCCTTCTAACTTCTTCACCCTGGATTTCAGTGGGTGAGGATTTGGAAGTCAGCTTTTCTGACAAAATTGGGAATTTATTTATAGTTGCTGCATGCTTGTAATTTGACATTTATCCTACAGTTTAAAATTGAATTTACATTAAGAAGCAGGTAATAAGGCTGATTCCACACTGGTAAAAATTTTTTTATTAGGTGTTTCCTTTTTGTTTTTGAATTTTACATGACCTGATTACTAAACTTTTGTGATTCAAGAACAGGTAAATGTTATAATTATTGCAAAATTGAACCGAATGGCATTTTTTCTTCATGTAAAAAGTCAGCTCTAAAATGATATCCCGCTCTAAAGTTTATTCAAAAAGTAAAAAATAAACAAATAAAAAAACAAACAAACAAAAACTAGTAATTATAAAAACAATCAATTGCATAAGTAAATAACTAAAATTTTTCTCAAAATTCAATATACATATGTATATACAGGGTGTTCCAAGTTAACCTTCATGACCTCTATTTCCTCAAACGTTCGTCCTAGGTGTATACTTCCATTTGCAAAATTGCTCGAAATGAGGAGGAGAGTTAAGGTATGGAAAGTTTGAAGCAAAAAAATAATTGGTTAAGAAGTAAAAAAAATTAACTTTTTATAGGGGCTCCGGGCCCCCAAACTTATATTTAGGGAAAGAATCTCCATTGAAAAATCATACTAACGCAAAAAAATGACATTTGTGCGATCAAAATCCATGGAGAAATGGAACATGAAACTTTATGACTTATACCACTTTACACTAGCGTTATTTTAAGTGATTTTGGGGGCCATATACACGCGAAATTCGCACCATTCAGAGTTCTTTAATAACAAAATATTCTTTATTTTCCTAAAATATATTTAACTGTAAAAGTTATTTAACATGGGAATTAAAATACGAAAAAAATTGAATAAGAAAGAATGAAAATGTCTTGCTGAATTCGCGAATATGTAAATTTACCGACTGTATAGTGATTGCTTGAAATAACGTAGTCCCTTCACTGCAGAATAAAATCGGCTTAACTAGATGCATTTCGTTAAGGCTTGAAGTTACGATGTACACTACGGAACAGTATGTAGAGATGGTGTTGCTTTACGGACAATGTAATCGCAACATATATTATTTCTTAGATTCTACATTAGGGTGTCCCAAAAAAAAAAAAAAAACGAAAGTCGGAATTTTGTAACGCATACCCTCTATTTTTTTTTCCTTTTACATCAAAACAATTGCAAAAAAAGTTTCATGCAATTTGAACAACGGTAACCCGTGCCGACTTGCGTCCGAAAGTGCGAACTAGCCCTTTTTCACTAGGCCAAATCGAAAAAAACTTTTTTCGGAAATTCAAAATTTCATGTTGATAAAACGCTTCCCCTAGATCCCAACATGTCCCAAAAAATCATTTATCCAAATTAAAAAATATTTAGGTACTCCAAACGGGGCTTAAAATTCATAATTTTCTTCAAAGAATAGCTTTTTTTCTATGTATTTTGTAAACTGCGAAAGATAAATTTTAAGAAATTATCAAGGTGAAAAATATGAAGCATAAAGTATATAATTAGAGCTAAATAAAAGTTTTTAATCTCATTTTATATTTATTTCTCCCTGAAATTACTCAAAATTTAGGTTTTTTCAAGTTTTAAGTTAAATTTTTCCATTTTAAATACTACTACTTTTTTTTATTATTATTCATCCAAAAGTATGTTCTTTAGTGATTTTGGAACTTGATATTTTCTTTAAATGTATTTAATTTAAAATAAATAAATAGTTAAAATAAATAAATTTAAAAAAAAATTGAAAAAAAAAAAAAACTATGACAACGATTTATTTACAACATATATTTTCTACAATATTACAGAACAATAAACATTACTAAACATACTATCATTTTAATATTCATTTATTGCAGTCAGAGTATATATTTCGGTGCTGTTGGACGTAACACAACAAAAATTGTTTTTGCTCCTCATCAACTGTTAGCAAACCATGACAGTCCTGCATCATTTTTACAGCTCTTTTAGCTGTATCATTTACTGGTCTAAACACCGAGACCATCCTTTTTCCTTCAAGGAATTAAGTGTTATTCGCCCATAGAGAAGGACTCTCATTGAGAAAACTATCATTAATTTTGAGCTTAGTAAGCAAAGGCTATCTTTTAAATGATATGAACTTATCAATTGTTTTCTCTGCAAAATAATAAAATAACAGGTAACAAATGCGAGATATGAGGAAGTAACTAATTAAACAATTAGTTACTTCCTCCTCCCCCCCCATTTTTTCGATTTGGCTCAGTTCACAAGTACTAGTTTACACTTTCAAGCACAAGTCGGCATAATTTTTAATTTTTGAAATTACAATAAACATTTTCGACAATCATATTGATATTAAACAAACATTTATTCAAATTTTTAAAAGAAATAAGGTTCCCAGCACGATGCATAGAATTTATATATTTCTCTAAATATTAGATTTTTTCTATTTATTTATTGCATCATTTGTGAATTTTAAATTGCAGATACACTAAAAGAAAATATCAAGTCCCAAAATCACTGAAGAACAAACTTTCAGAATAGCATTAGCAGATAAATAATTAAAAAAAAATGTAGTAGGGGAATGTGTGGCAAAGTGAAATAGCAAAGTAAAATGGTGAAATATTTTCCCAGCTTGCAGTGTAACCTATCTAGCAATATTTTAACTAAGTTCCTAGATAGATAGTTAATTTCTGTCAAAAAATAAGTAGCTCCAAAGATCAACGAAAATATTATACAAGCCATTAAAATTTGATACCTATATTGTAATATTCGTAGTTTTTCAAAAATATTTCTTGTTATTATAAAAGGATAAGATTTTTGTAATTATCATCCAAACTATTGAGAACTACTAATATCCAGTGCAGTCCTTATTTAGTTTATATCAGGCCTTTTTTGATTTTAAATGTTTAGTGTAATTTGTCAAGTACACGCGGGGTAAAGTGAATGGGGCAAGGTGAAATAGTTCATTTCGTGTACTTATTCATTCATTTATTAAATCACTCGCGTATTTCTTCATTTATTAATTCAGTTACATTCTTTTACTTAATTATTTACTCATTCATTAACTCATTTTCTTATTCGTTCTCTATTTTATTCATTCATTTATTAATTCAGTTACATTCTTTTACTTAATTATTTACTCATTCATTAACTCATTTTCTTATTCGTTCTCTATTTTATTCATTCATTTATTTTTTCTCACACATTAATTAATTTATTTGATCATTTACTTGCTCATTCGTTTAT
Organism: Uloborus plumipes; assembly: GCA_038373865.1. Lineage (NCBI taxonomy): Eukaryota > Metazoa > Arthropoda > Arachnida > Araneae > Uloboridae > Uloborus > Uloborus plumipes. Next base: position 41,833 of record JAXGGA010004145.1, on the reverse strand, counting down.
TTTGAGTTAATAATTATTTTTTCGTTTATTTACGCATTCATTTGATGAAAATTACTGTTAATCGTCGAATTGAAAAATTTTCATGACAAAAATATTTTATTTTTCACTTTGCCCCATGTTTTTTTGAAGTGAAAATTTTTCACATTTTTTTTTAAGTTCAAAATAACTGCCAAAGATGAAAAATAATATTCCGCGAAAGTATTATAAAAAAAAAACATTATTCCTTCTTTATGAACAAACATTTTTAGAACAAAATTCCCATTTGTTCCTTTTGAAGTAGGCAAGTAAACTTAACTATTTCACTTTGCCTCACATGAAAAATGATCAAATAAGCTTTGTGCGGAAATATAATTGAAATTAAAAACCAACGTAAATAAAGCACAAATTAGGTAGAAAGTACAGCATGTACTTCGTACACGCTGTACTTTCTACCCAATTTATGCTTTATTTACGTTGGTTTTTAACTTCATGTGTAAAAAAAAATGTGGTATTTAAAGTAGAAAAGTTTAACTTAAAACTTGAAAAAATCTTTATTTTGAGTAATTTCCGAGAGAAATAAATATAAAATGAGAGAAAAAAGTTATATTTAGCTCTAATTATATACTTTATGCTTCATATTTTTCATTTTGATAATTTCTTTAAATTTATGTTTCGTTGTTTACAAAATACATAGAAAAAAAGCTATTTTTTGAAGAAAATTATGAATTTTAAGCCTCGTTTGGGGTACTTAAATATTTTTTAATTTAGATAAATATTTTTTTGGGACATGTTGGGATCCTGGGGAAGCGTTTTATCAACATGAAATTTTGAATTTTCAAAAAAAGTTTTTTTTCGATTTGGCCTAGTGAAAAAGAGCTAGTTCGCACTTTCGGACGCAAGTCGGCACGAGTTACTGTTGTTCAAATTGCATGAAACTTTTTTTGCAATTGTTTTGATGTAAAAGGAAAAAAATAAGAGGGTATGCGTTACAAAATTCCGACTTTCGGTTTTTTTGGGACACCCTATTCTACATATATCGTGTGTTTAATATCTTTGTATAAAATTGTATAATAATTTACCTTGTCTTATTATGTTTTGTAGTCTTGTATCATCTGTATTTATTTTTGAATACAATGAGAAGTGAATGTTTTCTGACATGGAAGAAACAAATTTCATTATCGTACCTAATCTAAAAACTCGTTATTCCTCTGGCAGAGCGAAAATTTTCTTTTGTCAATTTGTTAACGGGCCCTGCGCATTTAAAACTCGAATATCTCCGCGAATTTTGGTCGCACAAATGTCATTTTTTTGTGTTAGTATTATTTTTCAATGGAAATTCTTTCCTAAATATAAGTTTGGGGACTCGGTGTCCCTATAAAAAGTTAGATTTCGTTTTTTTTTGACTGAATTACTTTTTTGCTTCAAACTTTCAGTATTTTGACTCTCTACCTCATTTCGAGCAAATTTTCAATCGGAAGTATGCATCTAGGACGAACGGTTGAGGAATTAGAGGTCATGAAGGTTGACTTTGAACACCCTGTATATATAGATATATACATACACAGTAAAGCACTGTTCATACGTTTCTCTTTTAGGCGTTTTTTCAATCGGTCCAATACATATTCACGTGTACCTATTATAAGTTTTTTCATTTTTTGTACAGTCCCTTAAAAACGTTTAAACGGTGATTCACTGTATATAAAACATATCTTAAAAATACTTATAGTTTAGTAAGCATTACTAAATATAGCTTTCTAGATGGTATGTGATTTAAAGAGTAGTGCAATTATGGTATTTCGATTATTTTGAAATTAGAGCAGTCGTCAAGTTTTTGTGTTACACTTAATTTGGCAAACCTGTTTTTTTGGTAACCCTTAGCAAATAGCTATTTCCCTACTCTTTGTTTACGCATGCAATGAAGACACATTCCTCCTGAAAGCATTGGTGCCAGAAATTCAATATCAATGAATTAAGTTCGCCTATTTCCAACTATCGAATCCTACGTTTTTGTGAATATCAGAATTTAGTCTTGGCAATTACATGAGCAGTTATACGTTGGATTCAAGAATTCATAAGACAGATATAGAAGACATTTTTTTTTATGCCCACAGAGCATAATAGTTACTTTTGTAAAAATGTACACTGCAAAAAAATGAACTTTTGTTTTTACAGGTAATACTGGTTCCAATTTAAAATGCACAGTAATAAACTGTAAAGCTAGCAATTTTACAGTTTATTACCGTAAAATTTAGCTCTATTATACTGTAAAAACAATGATATAATACTGGCAGCAGAGGTTCCAGTTTGAAACTAAAATGCACGGTAATAAACTGTAAAATTAGTATATTGTTACAAATCTTGTAAATAGTTGTTGTTTTTCCTGCCTTGCATCATTTTCATTAGTTTTGGTTTTATCTGGCGACATGTTGCAAATGTATCTGAAGATATCACTTTTATCATCTGTATACCGGCCCTGAAACACTTTGTAGTTTTTACACTTGCCCTAACTTTGATAAGCGTGAAGACATTTTCGCGTGGTTTTTATTCTTATCGCTAGAATTTGTGAATGGATTGTTCAAGTTATGAATGAAGCAAAATATTCTAGGTTTTTCTCGAATATTGTGGACATTTCTTTCCGTGTATAAATAGCTGGCCTTGAACACAAGTCAGTCAGTTATTTTCAGATTTGATTCTGGTGACTCGTTTTATTCGCTATTCGCTTGGGCGATGTTTTGCTTTTGTAATTGCTTAATTACTGTTCACGTTAGATACGTGGTGCTGAATTACTGTTGAGAGTACAGTGTACTGTTTTGCTACCTAATTGCTGGATGTTTAGCAATTGTTTCCTGCTCCTTTTGTAAATAGTGTACATACTTGTAAATAAATTTATAGTTACTTCCTCAAGATTGGAATGTTCATTTAAAGAAAGTTGAAGGTGCTACGGACTCGTTACAATTTTGGCGCCCAACGTGGGGCATCTTCAAGGACTTTCTTGGAATTACCTGTGAATTCGGACTTTTCTTCCTAAGGACTTTTTGACTTCGGAATTTTATGGTGATTACTCGAGCAATGGAGGAACAACTGCAAAAACTCCTTGATGCGATCAACGCTGTTAAAAGTGACATGACTGCGAATCAAGAACAATTAAAAAATGACATGGCTGCGAATCAAGAACAATTAAAAAATGATCTGGCTACTAATCAAGAAGAAATAAAGAGCGATCTAACGTCAATGAAATGTTTGGTGGAAACTAAATTTACCAACATGGAAAATAAAGTGGAGGCCCTAGAAGATCGAATCACCACAGTAGAAAACCATGTGGACAAGAAAATTAAAGAACTTGAATCGAAGTTATCAGCATCCTCCAACAATTCAAGTGACTGTGTAGCTACAACTGGAATTTCTCGTCCATCCATTAAACTGGCCACGTTTGATGGGAAGACCTCGTGGAATGTTTACAAGAAGCAGTTCCTCATCGTTGCAGAAGCCAACTCCTGGGACTCTTCCACGAAAGCCTGTCACCTTGCAGCCTCGCTGAGAGGGGATGCAGCTGAAATACTACAGACCTTCCCAGAGGACAAGCTCTGTGACTTCGAAGCCTTATCATCGGCCTTGGAGCTTCGCTTTGGCGAAGTATGCCAAAAAGAATTCAGCCAACTCCAGCTGAAATCCCGACTCCAGAGGGATGGAGAGACTTTGCAAGTTTTTGCAACAGACGTTGAGAGGCTTTCCCATCTCGCCTTCTCGAACTGTCCTTCAGATGTTCGCGATAGCCTGGCCCTGAACTACTTCATAGATGGAGTGCGAAATCCGGAAGTTCAGACGGCTCTCCGGATGGCGGACATTAAGGATCTTAAATCCGGTCTGGTCTACGCAATGAAGTTCGAGGCTGCACAGAAAACATCCCGCAAGGATCGCCATTCAATCAGGGGCTTGGAAGTGAGTGCCCAGGATTCGAACTCAACTCGTCTCTCGGAAATTGAGCGACAAATAAAAGAGATGTCGGGGACCCTGAAGAAGATTGCGGCTCGCAAAGACCAAGGTAGACAAACACTGAAGTGCTGGAAATGTGGCGGTGAGGGCCACGTACGAAAGAATTGCGAAGCTCGCCAAGAAAAGAGGAAGTCTCCTAAAGTTTTCCAGATTTCCCCAAGAAGTGGCGGCTGCAACGGACTCTTCATTTACGCTTATGTGAATGGGTTTCCCTGCGAAATGATCGTGGACACAGGAGCCAACGTTACCATTATTAGGACTGATGTGGCTCATCGATTTGGACTCAAGATCTTATGGACGCCGCCCTGCGTTACTCTCCAAACTGTGACAGGTGACAAAATCGAGATTGAAGGGAAAGTGAACTTAGAAATAATGTTCGGAAGCGCCACTTACCATCACACGGCATTCGTCGCTGACATTACAGATCCCTTCATTCTCGGACTGGACTTTTTGAGAAAATTTGATTTTTCTATTGACTTTAAAAATAATGAGCTGCACTCGATGAGGGAAGACATAGCAATTTTCAACACCGAAAATAACTTAAAATCCGCTCATCAAATAATAGCCCCAACAGATTATTGATTCCCTCTAGATCAGAAGTACTAATACCTGGCTCCCTCAATGAAAACAACAGCTTTAAATTCGGCCTAATTGAATATCCTAACCAGAGTAATAGCCCAAAAGGAGTACTAGTGGCATCTACACTTGTGGACCTTTCAAGGAATGCAGTTCCTGTGAGAGTCGCCAATGTAAGTGAAAGACCGAGGAAAATCAAGAAAGGAGAAGTGTTGACAACTTGTACTCCCGTAAACTGCATCATCAGAAGAATTGATTCCTCCGAGACTGTGTCTTCCGAATCCTTGACTTCGAAATTAATTGGGAGTGCACCATTATCGAAGGATCAAAGATACACTGCGGAAAAATTGGTGGACAACTTCAAGCAGGTGTTTTCATTTACATCCGAAGACGTTGGTCGCACGAGTTTAACGCAGCATAGGATCGACACTGGAGATCATCCCCCTATCAAGCAGCATCCAAGACGACTACCGTTCGCCAAGAAGGAAGAGGTTGAGATCCTCTTGAAAGAGATGCAGGAGAATGACGTTATCGAACCCTCATCCAGTCCTTGGGCATCCCCTATCGTCTTGGTCCGAAAGAAAGACGGCTCCACCAGATTTTGTGTTGATTACCGACGCCTGAATGACATCACCAAGAAGGACAGTTACCCTCTTCCACGGATCGATGACACTCTGGACACCCTTTCCGGACACAAGTGGTTTTCGACCCTGGATTTAAAGAGCGGCTACTGGCAGGTGGAGATACACCCCGACGACCGAGAGAGGACGGCGTTTACAACCGGACAAGGCTTGTGGCAGTTTAAAGTGATGCCCTTCGGCCTCTGCAATGCTCCAGCCACGTTCGAGCGTCTTATGGAATCAGTGCTACGAGGACTCTCTTATGAATCCTGTCTTGTCTACTTGGATGACATCATCATCATAGGACGCAGTTTTGAGGAACATTTGGCTAATCTTAGGAAGGTGCTGCAAAAGCTTAAGGAAGCCAACTTGAAGTTAAGCCCGTCCAAATGTAACTTGTTCCGCCGTGAGGTGAACTACCTTGGTCACATTATCTCTTCTGAGGGTGTACGAACCGATCCAGATAAGGTATCCGCAGTCAAGAATTGGAGCCGCCCCGAAAATGTCCATCAGCTGCGAAGTTTCCTGGGGCTCTGCACGTACTACAGGAAGTTTGTGAAGGGTTTTTCCAACATTGCACGACCTTTGCATAAGCTGACGGAGAGCAAACAAAAATTTGAATGGTCCAAAGAATGCGAGGATGCATTTCTACAGCTGAAGGAGGCTTTAACATCAACGCCTATTCTCTCTTATCCTCAGCCTGAAAAATCCTTCATACTTGACACTGATGCGAGCCACGAGAGCGTTGGAGCTGTTTTATCTCAAGAAATAGACGGTAACGAACATGTCATCGCTTACTGGAGCAAATGCTTATCCAAGTCGGAGCGAAATTATTGTGTCACGAGAAAGGAATTGCTCGCCATAGTTAAAGCTGTAGAACATTTCCATCATTACCTCTACGGCCGTAAATTCCTGCTCCGGACTGATCATGCCTCTTTAACTTGGCTTTTGAATTTCAAGAATCCAGAGGGCCAGGTAGCCAGGTGGATACAGCGGCTCCAGGAATATGACATCGAGATTAAGCACCGAAAAGGTTTGTCACACGGTAATGCTGACGCATTATCAAGAAGACCTTGTTCCGAGAACTGCCATTATTGCTCCCGAATTGAGAAACAGTACGGGACGACAATCCCTACTGCCTGTCAAATTACTGCTACTTCATCATCTTCAGATCCTGATCCATGGAGTGACGACCAAGTTAGAAAAGATCAGCTTGAAGACCCAGACCTAAAGCCTATCATAGAGTTAATGGAAAAAGACAGTCGGCGACCTAGCTGGCAAGACATTTCTATCTACAGTCCTGCAACGAAAAGATACTGGGCTGTATGGAAATCTCTCCAGTTGCGAAATGGCGTCCTGTATCGGAAATGGGAATCTGACGATGGTAAAGCATTCAAATGGCAGTTACTCCTTCCCAGATCAAGAATTCCAGACGTTCTAAAGGAATTGCACAGTAGTCCGACTGGAGGACACTTTGGTATACTGAAAACCCTCCACAAGGTTCGAGAGCGCTTCTTCTGGAGCAAGGCGAAGGATGGCGTGGAGAAGTGGTGTCATTCTTGTGACGCCTGTGCTGCCCGTAAAGGACCGAAGAGAAGAAGCCTCGGGAAGCTATCTTTACAACGTAGGAGCTCCTTTCGAACGAATCGGGATCGACATTCTTGGTCCTCTACCAAAAACTACTGATGGGAACAAATACATCCTCGTTTCCATTGACTATTTCACCAAATGGCCCGAAGCATATTCCATTCCGGATCAAGAAGCTACCACTGTAGCAGAGATTCTAGTCCAGCATTGGATCTCGAGATATGGGACACCTTTGCAGATCCACTCCGATCAGGGGAGAAACTTCATCTCTGCTGTGTTTAAGGGCCTATGTAAAATCCTCAAAATTGAGAAAACTCGAACGACACCACTACACCCACAATCGGACGGCATGGTGGAGAGATTCAACAGGACAATCCTTAATAATCTCTCGCTTATGGTCTCCAAAAATCAACAGGATTGGGACAAGAAACTTCCTCTGTTTCTGCTGGCCTACCGCACTGCTGTCCACGAGACCACCGGATATTCCCCATCACAGATGCTCTTCGGCCGAGAGCTTCGGCTACCTTGTGATCTCGTCTTCGGTCTCCCTCCAGATGCGCCTTCAGCGCCTGAGGAATACGTCCAGGATCTCCAGGCCCGGTTGGAGGACGTTCATCACTTCGCACGGGAGCGAATCAACATCGCGACGGAGAAGATGAAGACCCGATACGACACAAGGTCCACTAATCATGACTTTCAAGAAGGTGACAAAGTATGGCTGTGGAATCCCATCCGACGTAAAGGTCTGTCACCCAAATTGCAGTCGCATTGGGATGGACCTTACACAGTTCTCCACCGGCTGAACGACGTCGTAGTGAGGATCCAGAAGTCATCACATTCAAAACCTAGGGTTGTACATTATGATCGGCTAGCCCCATACTATGGCCATAGTTCGTAAAATAAATCGAAAGCTACCATGGTAACTTGCTTGTAAATTTTGTAAATAACTTTTGCCTTTAATTGTTTGTAATATGACTTTATCAATGTTAGTGATTCTTTCATGTTCCCATTGTTATTGTTTATCATGTTTATGATTGGTCATCATGTAATGTGTGCACCTGTAAATTTTCCCTTGCTTCCTTTCTGGGGATTGTACTGCCCGGGACGTGCAGTCCTTGGGAAGGGGGCAATGTTACAAATCTTGTAAATAGTTGTTGTTTTTCCTGCCTTGCATCATTTTCATTAGTTTTGGTTTTATCTGGCGACATGTTGCAAATGTATCTGAAGATATCACTTTTCTCATCTGTATACCGGCCCTGAAACACTTTGTAGTTTTTATACTTGCCCTAACTTTGATAAGCGTGAAGACATTTTCGCGTGGTTTTTATTCTTATCGCTAGAATTTGTGAATGGATTGTTCAAGTTATGAATGAAGCAAAATATTCTAGGTTTTTCTCGAATATTGTGGACATTTCTTTCCGTGTATAAATAGCTGGCCTTGAACACAAGTCAGTCAGTTGTTTTCAGATTTGATTCTGGTGACTCGTTTTATTCGCTATTCGCTTGGGCGATGTTTTGCTTTTGTAATTGCTTAATTACTGTTCACGTTAGATACGTGGTGCTGAATTACTGTTGAGAGTACAGTGTACTGTTTTGCTACCTAATTGCTGGATGTTTAGCAATTGTTTCCTGCTCCTTTTGTAAATAGTGTACATACTTGTAAATAAATTTATAGTTACTTCCTCAAGATTGGAATGTTCATTTAAAGAAAGTTGAAGGTGCTACGGACTCGTTACAATATTATTAGTATATTAGTTATTTTATAGTTTATTACTGCAAAATTAGAAATTTTAGTTTGTTACTGAAAAATTACCCATTTTTACAATGTATTACTATAAAATTAGCTGTATTGTACTGTATAAATAACAATCATTTTTTACAGTGTATTAACGGAAATATCTTTTTCTAAAATGTATCCTATAAAGATAATAATTTGATCTGATAATATTTTTTTTTGTTTCACTAAACTTTTCGATACTTACGCAACAAATTTCTGAAGAATTCCGTTCATTGCAAGTATGCACATATAAATGCAAAGGAAATCCAAACTAAGTTTGTTTGAAAAACAGTTGAATATGTGCTCCTACGTTTATCTTTAATTTATTTTGGGAAAAATAATCATTTCTCTATAAAATTGTTAATAAAATTCTGCAGGATATTTCTTAAAAAACAAGTTTCTGGAATTTCAATTGTACAGTATAAATAATAATTAGAATTTGCTGTTTTTTGTTCCTTATCTCTCCTCACTCAGTTCTCATTCTTTGAATGGTATTACGGTTTCTAAGAACCAATCTGAAACTTTGCTCTAGGGTACTTGGACTTTTAAAAGTTAAAGGTTGAATTTTTCTTGAGTGTATCAAAGGATACATTTAGTTTCTTTTCACTCTGATTCAGACATCGTTTACTGTTGGTTTATTTGATACAAAAGAATTTTGAACTTTCTTAGAGAAGAATACTTTAATTTTAAAAGTATAAATGGAAAATAATGGAAATAGAGGAGCACGATGAAGGAAAATGATGCGTGAGTGTTGCTAATAAATGCATTGTAACATCCTTTTAAAATTACGGAACAAGAAAGTATTTTTATACTGTCGAAATTTTTAATTGTTGATTGTTGTTTTTTAAACTCAAATTTTGCCTTGAGTTTCTAATTAAAGCAATTTTTACTATAATAAAATCAATACAAATGGAAGTAAAATGCGCTCCAACGTGAAATTAAAGAAATGTTTTGAGAGATTACTTATTCTTTAAGGAAATTTTCATTTTCTAAGGAGTACTTATACTTAAAAAACGCATCAAATCTTGTTCCAACTTTTGGATAATAACAAAAGCAATTAAAATCGCAAAATAGGTAAAAGGTTTATTTTTTTCCGGAGTCTATTTTAGCATTTTTTTTAAATTTCGGGAATTCTATTAATTTGTAAAAATGTGCAATTTCAAGAGATTTCTAAGGACATATTTAAAGAAATTTTAGAAATCAAAAGATTTTTTTTTAGAAAAACCAATTACCAGGACTTTTCGTACTAAGAATATTTTCAGTTCTTTTATCTTAAATCTCGACTGCGGACTCTATTTCTTTTATTTTAGTTACATCTCTGAACAACAAATTCAAGAATACAGTAATGTATTCTACAGTTTGTTATTAATTCTTTAAGATCGTACTTTTCTTTTGTGTCAATGCATTTGTTGCAAAATAACATCATTGACATCCTTTTAGAAATTCGTTATCGCTCTTAGATTTATCTTATCTTCGAGAAAAAATTAATACATATATTTTTTTTCATAAAATACCTCGTGTTTAAGTTAAACACCTAATGAAGCATAAGGTATTTCACTTGAGCCATTCAATTTAAAGTTAAACATCAAATGTTGAGAAGCCAGAAATTTAAACTTTAGATGTGAGTGAAGTTCGACTATGAAAATGCGAATTTTATGTTTTAAAAATAGTCTTTCTTGAATTAATCATTTTTATATTAGAAAATACAACACTGGAAAAAATGAACTTTTTTTTTTACAGTATAATACTGGCAACCGAGGTTCAAATTTAAAAATAAAATGCACAGTAATAAACTAAAACTAGCAATTTTATAATTTCTTACTGTAAAGTAAAAAAAAAAAAAAAACAACAGTTTATAGCCGTAAAATTTAGCTGTATTATACTGTAAAAACAATAGTATAATACTGGCAGCAGAGGTTCCAGTTTAAAACTGTAAAATGCGTGGTAATAAATTGTAAAATTAGCATATTTACAGTTTATTACTGTAAAATTAGCAATTTGTACAGTTTATTAGTATAAAATTATCTGTATTATACTGTAAAAATAACATTAATTTTTTATAGTGCAGAAGGAAAAATACCAGAGAAACTTTAAGTTTGGCACAAGGAATGCGCCGGGCTCGATATTTGAAATATCTATTTTAACAAAAAAGGGGAAAACAAAAGTTATGCTTGAACAACCATGAGTGATCTTCCTCTATTATGGGCAAATAGCTTCATAGCTTGCGGGGATTTTCTCTATTTTGAACTGTTCAGGGATCTGATCCTCACAGGTAATTTATCTTCATGCTTTGGCTCTGTGAAGACAGCTGTTGATTGTTTTTGATCGATGATGTCATTTCAAAACTCATCCGTCGAAGACAGCGGCCCTAACTCACTATCACCTTAAATAAATAGCTTCTATATTTTGGCAGGAAAAAGCGCGAACAATTTTTTTTTTTTTTATCAGGAGTTAATTTGGTTTATCTTTCTTGTTTCTTCAAAAAGGGTGAGAAATTGTTTCGTAGATTTAGACGTTATTGAATTGAACTACGTTCAGTTTTTTTTCCACTTCATTATTCACTTTTATGAAGTCTGCTTTAGAGATCATAAAGTCCTAACAGCAGATTTTTCGTATCATTAGGAAATTTATGGTTAACCTTTGGTAAAGAGTTTGACTGGGGAAGCTTTTTAGTCACAATTGGCGAGTAGTAATTTTTTGTATTGTATTTAATTTTTGAAATATCAGCAATTTTTATTCAAAACTCAAAACTATATTTTTGTGTATATATATACAGGGTGAGTTTGACCGAATCTGCCATACGAAAGGGGGTGGTAGAACAGCAAAGGCGGAACATAGAACCACCCATTATCGTGTCCTATTCATAACCGTAACCGAGTTATGGCGGATATAAGAGAAATGAGTGAAAAAACAAAATTCCGCGAAAAAGACCAATTTCTGAAGTTTCTGTAAGAGCTATACACAAAATGAAGACATATTTGGAAAGAACAGCCTAAATACTACAAAATGGTACCTTTTTCATTAAGATAGTGGCCTTTTACAGCGAGATACAAGCTTTGAAACATCAAAAACACTCATAATTAAAATGACACCCAAATTTTCAATTGATATTTTCAAAAACAACTGTATATGCTACAACAGGTCAAATCTACTAAAAACTGGCCCATTTCACTAGCTTTCGGATGATACAACAGAAAATCATATTGGGCTTTAAGTTTAGCAGATATTCTGGCTTTTGGGTGTAGCAGTGTGAAAATTGTCCTTCGTCAAAATAGAGAAACCAGCGAAGAGTAATACTTTTATGTTCTAAATTTTCTATTTCATGTAAGTGTTTCATGTAAGTTTCCTTTACTCAAGAAAAGGAAAGTTTTATAGTTAAATATTAAATTGTAACACTTTATTGAGTTAACAATCACAACAGAAGACAAAAACACGTTAAAACAAAGGAAGCATTACTTAAACGCTCTTTTCAAAATGAACAAGAAGTTCTGTCAAGAACTAAACGAGCCTACTTTCCCGTACATCGACATCGGCATTCTCGCATCTGATCATTATTCTCTTGATTATCTGAGACTTAAAATTATGTCAAACATACCTTTTTAGCACTTAGAGCTGATTTCTAAAAGCAAAATATACCCCTTTCATCAGATGAAGTAGACACGTAAAAAGTAATTAACGAATAAATAAAGTTTTGTAGTACCTTTTAAAGAGTGTAACTGTTCCTCCGTAGAAAAAATCCTCATCGTTTTCAAAAAAAAAAAAAAAATAATAATAATAATAATAATAATAATAATAATAAAATAAATAAATGAATAAATAAAAGTACAAAGAGCATCAAAACACATTTTATCAAAGAAAGAAAAAAAAAAGAAAAAAAAAACTCGTCCGTTAATAAAATGTCTCGAATTTCACTTTTAATCTGTTGCCAGTTGTTAAATATAAATAAAGAATAAAATGTTCTCGTGAATGAAAAATTTTTGTTACAAAAAAAAAAAAAACATCGTCTGCCAAAAAAAAAAAAATAATAATAATAAATAAAATAAAACAAATTTATAAATAAACAAAAAATCGTCTGCACAGTCAGTAATTTTTTTTTCTGAGCCTGCATTTCCGCCATGTTTGCAGAGTCGGAGTCGGAATCAGAGTCCTCATAGAAGATTACTCAGAAAAGTACGTTACAAACATTATTTATCAAAACCATTTTCTTACAAAGTTAGTTTGAAGGAAATCTGACTTTAAGTTCAGGATCAACATTCAACTTAAATTCCCCGTAGACGCTAATGTTATTTTTTTTTCTGAACTGTTCAATATTGAACGAAAAATGGTTCAAATCAAAAAGCGAAATATGGGAATGCATGGGAAAGCCTCTCCGAGATCTTTCAAACAAAAAAAAGTTTATTCCATTCGGATGGTTCACTCAAAAGTTATTAGGTGGGGAAAGGTTGCTTGAACGGTTCAATGTTGAACGAAAAAGTGTTCAAATTGAAAATTTTAATACGGTAATGAAGTATCCTTGCTGAGATCCTTCGAACAAAAAAAAGTTTTTTTAAATCGGACTGTTCACTCAAAAGATATTAGGGGTGACAGCTTGATTGAGCGGTTCAATGTTGAACGAAAAATTGTTCAAATCGAAAATGTAGATACGGGAATGAAGTATCCTTGAAAAGATCTTTCGAACAAAAAAAAGTTTGTTCAAATCGGATGGTTCACTCAAAAGTTAGCATCGCGGGACCGGTTGTTTGAACGGTTCAAAGTTGAACCAAAAATTGTCGAAATCAAAAAATCAAATATAGGAATGAGCTGCACTCGCTGAGATCTTTCGAACAAAAAAAAATTTATTCCATTCGGACGGTTCACTCAAAAGTTATTAGGTGGAGAAAGGTTGCTTAAACGGTTCAATGTTGAACCAAAAGTGTTCAAATTGAAAATTTAAATACGGTAATAAAGTATCCTTGCCGAGATGCTTCAAACAATAAAAAGTTTGTTTAAATCGGACTGTTCATTCAAAAGTTATTAGGGGTGACAGCTTGATTGAGCGGTTCAATGTTGAACGAAAAATTGTTCAAATCGGAAATGTAAATACGGGAATGAAGTACTCTTGAAAAGTTCTTTCCAACAAAAAAAAGTTTGTTCAAATCGGGCTGTTCATTAAAAAGTTAGTATCGCGGGACCGGTTTTTTGAACGGCTCAAAGTTGAACCAAAAATTGTTCAAATCAAAAAATCAAATATGGGAATGAGCTGTACTCGCCGAGATCTTTCCAACAAAAAAAAGTTTGTCCAAATCGGAATGTTCATTCAAAAGTTATTAGGGGGGGACAGACAGACCGACAGACCGATCGACCGACCGACCGACCGACCGACGCACAAATTCCCCATCTCAATACCCTACTTTCAAATTTTTAATTTTTCTATATTCATTTTACCTTTTTATTTTTTTAACTTAGCGATATTTTTTGGACTTGGCGATATTTTTTTAACTTGGCGATATTTTTTGGACTTGGCGATATTTTTTAGATGCATTAAGCTACTTTTGATAATTTTTTCGTCTTTCTTTTATTTTTAACGGGAAAGTAGGCTAAAAATGCAAAATTGAATGAGTTACACTAACATCTATGAGTACATTTACATGTAAGCAATCTTAAAATTTCCCAAAGCTACTGAAATTATAATTCTCCACAACTGATAGATACCTTTGGCCTTTTACGAACGGAAACTACCGTCGCTCTCAATGAAATTTCATTTCTCACTTTTCTTACTGCTCCATCAACCAATTGCGCAAGTCCTACAAACTGGTTGCCTCTTGTTTCAAGAATCTACAAACAAAGAAATTCACTGGCGTCAAGTCTGGTGATCTAGGTGGCTAATTAATGGGACCCAAATGACCAATCCATTGCTGAATGTTTTGTCAAAAAGTCTCAAATCGCATTTGAAGAATATGCAGAAGCACCATTGTGTTCAAAAGTATTTCCGCTCTCCTTCGAACATTAGTGACATAAAGTAAATCAGGCAAGTAATGATTCCGAAATCTCTAAATATGCTATTCCTGTGAGGTTACATTGAATCTCTATCAAACAATCGCCGAATACGCCAAGCCAAACAGTTAGGTTAAATCACATTTGGGACCATGAGTCTCGCATTAGTATCGCAACTGTGTATGCTTTAAAGTTCACCAAAGGAAACAGTCTTCACACAAATAAACCTGCAATACATGGAATATATGCAAATTTGTCACTAACATATGCTACTCAATCGGATATACAAATTTCTTCTAACTAGTTCACTAGAACAAGGATTAAGCAACCCAAATCTCCAAAACAGGTAAAAAATTTCACAGATGGATACTGGGCCGAGATATTCAACTACATAATATCCTGAAAAGGAAACTGTGGATAGGTGAGTCGATGTTCACTCGAAGTTGTACGATACTTTTACATTTCTGTGGCATCAGTATGCTAAACCTAATTCATTTTAAACCTATTTAAACTCATCATTCCAAAAGCGATTCAGCTTAAATGTTTGGCTTTTATCTGATTTACTTTATGCTACTTCTGTCCCTGAGAGAGCGGAAATAATTTTCCAACACCATGGTGATTCTGCACATTCTTCAAATGCGGTTCGAGACTTTCTGACAGAACAATCAGCAATGAATTGGTCATTTGGGTCCCATTCCTTGGCCACCTAGATCACCAAACCTGAAGCCAGTGAAATTCTTTGCTTCGGGATTCCTGAAGCGGCCCCGCCTGAAGCAAGCAGTTTACTGCTCAGATGCAACCAGTTTGTAGGACTTGCGCATTTGGCTTGATGGAGCAGTAGCAAAAGTGAGAAATGAAATTTGATTGAGAGCGACGGTAGTTTCTGCTCGTAAAAGACCAAGGGCAACTATTAGGTGTGGAGGATGATAATTTCAGTAGCTTTGGGAAATTTTGAAGATGGCTTACATGTAATGTAGTCATAGATGTTAGTGTAACTCGTTTAATTTGGCATTTTTCTTTGTGAAAAGAGCGTTAAAGTAATGCTTCCTATGTTTCTACGTGTTGTTGTCTTCTCTTGTGATTGTTAACTCAATAAAGTGTTACAATTTAATATTTAGCTATAAAACTTTCCTTTTCTCGAAGAAAGGAAACAGTGCACGTACATGAAATGGAAAATTTAGAACGTGAAAGTATGACTATTCGCTGGTTTCCCTATTTTGACGAAGGACGATTTTAATACTGTTACACTGTTAAAAATTCAGGAAACTTTTAAGGTAAATAGTACTGTAAAATGTTGCATTTACAGTAACGAAAATATTTACAGTAAATTGTACCATAAAAAAGAAACGATTACAGTGCCAGTTGATAAACCACGTGACTTACTGAGCGAAGCACGTAATACTCAATTTCTGTTCGCTATGTGTGGTCTATTCGGCACAGTGGATAGAGAAGCGAAGTGCGATAACTGCGTCTTGGGTTCGATCCTAGCTACTTGCATCTTTCATTTTTTAACTCTACTTTTCTGTACCGTAAAATTTTACAGTAAAATTGGATTTTACGGTGAAAGTTACTGGCAACATGGATGCCAGTAACTTTTACCGTAAAATTTCAGGAAAATTTTTAACAGTGTACAAACAAAGGCCAGTATAACTGCTGAACTTAAAACCCAATGTGATTTTCTGTTGTATCATCCGAAAGCTAGTGAAATGGGCCAGTTTTTAGTAGATTTGACCGGTCGTAGCACATACGGTTGTTTTTGAAAATATCAATTGAAAATTTGGCTGTCATTTTAATTCTGAGTGTTTTCGATGTTTAAAAGCATGTATCTCGCTGTAAAAGACAACTATCTTAATGAAAAAGGTGTCATTCTGTAGGAATTAGTCTGTCCTTTCCAAATATGTCTTTATTTTGTGCGTAGCTTTTATAGAAACTTCAGAAATTGGTCTTTTTCGCGGAATTTTGTTTTTTTCACTCATTTTTCTTATATCCGCCATAGCTTGGTTACGGTTACGAATAGAACACGATAATAGGTGGTTCTATGTTCCTCCTGGGCTGTTCTACCACCCTCTTTCGTATGGCAGACTCGGTCAAACTCACCCTGTATAATGCAGAGGCTGTTTATCTCTAAATTATTTCGGTTATAGTTTTTTGACTATTGAAAACTATCTGAAATTGTACTAATTGTTATAAATGCTACAGTAAATACATCCACTTATGCGGGAAATATATTTTAGCAATTGAAGCTATTCAGTTTTGCATAGAAATTTTTTTCTAATTTATCTAAAAGTATGAAATCAAGCATTTTTTAATGTGAGATTGCACAGCCTTCAAAAAAAAAAAAAACAGAAAGCAAACTAGAACTCAATGACAAGGAAAATTTCTGCGGATATAAATTCAAAAATGAGCAGGAAAACTAAGTAAAGAAATGAAGATCAATATTTTTACAGTACTTTCAAACGCTCTCCATTTTAAGTTGAATATAATGAAAGTGTAATCATTAAAGTAAGAACAAAATGCTTTCATTTGTAAAAGTTGTAAAAAAATAAGAACATTAAAAACAGAGATTAACGATAAAAAAGTGAATTACTGTAATGCATAATATCAGAAAAATACGTTTTTTTGTACGAAAATAAAGTATTTTAACTTTAATGAATCAATAACTAAATCTCTTATGTTCCGAGAAATTTATTTCTATTTCTATTAGAATATCTTCTATTCAATTAGAATCATTTCAATTTTCTCTCATTTTTTTGGTAAAAAAATTCTTTTAACGAGTTAAAAAAAATGTTTGCCTTTTTTACGAAAGGTTAACGTTACACAATTTTGGATTAAAGGAGAAAAACAGCAACATGTAAAACAATCCTTTGTCTGCTCCTACAAAAATGGAACTTGAGTAAGGGCCCTGCTCTACATCAGCGGAAAACGTGACCAAAACCGAAGGCAGAAACCTAAAATCTGGGTACTTTTCATAGGAACACTATTTAATCCATTTTACGTTTCTGCTTTATTTTTCTGCTTTACGTCAATGTGGAGCAGGGCCCTAATAGTAAAAAGGCGTAGTAAGTAAGAAATTTGAGAGAAAAACTTAATTCCTATTTTAGTACTACTCCTTATACGTAATACGTTTGTTTTTCACGTTAAATTTTTTCGATAAGATTTAAGTTTTTTTTGCAGAACGTAATGTTCTTTTTTGATTTTTTCAAAATTAAACGTAAAAATTATTTAACGTAAAATAATGTGAATGTAACAAACACAGCAATAAACTGTAAAATTACTAGTTTTACAGTTTATAAGTATGTTTTTATTGTTTTAAACTGGAACCTCTGCTGCCAGTATTATACTGTAAAAGCAAAAACTGATTTTTTGCGGTGTGGTTACCGTGCCAACCTTATCAACAGATAATCGAGAGTCTACTGCATTTATGAGTATTTAATATTGTGACGAAGGCTACGTTAAAACACAATTAAATAATATATAATTAATTACAAATAAAACATTAAGAGATAATTTGCTGCAGACACATGTAAATTGACCTTTAAAGCTCGATTAAATTAATTATGTCGGGAAGCTTTTCGCGAGCTGTTTCCCTCACCAATTGCACAACAAGTAAGAAGGTATCTTTATTCTTCTCAAAAAGAATTCCTTAATCTCGTTAGCAATGGTTTCCGATGAAACACACTTTCTGCGGAACAAATCGCGATGCTACGTCTCTCACGAAATTCGTGGAGTCAACAGTGGTGGGGCCTCGGCCTTTACAAGTAGCGATCGAAAATAAATATCTTCCGAGGGAGCGTGGAATGCTGTGACTTCGGGTATGAAGAAATTTCGAATTGGAAGAGTACGTGGGGAGAAAATGAAATTGCGAACGAAATCAGACAGAGGGAAGAATTTGGAGGTAAATAGTTGTAGTGGCGATCGTGGAGTCGATTAACCACGTATTGTTAAATTATTGAATTGAAGACATGAGGTGTTGATAAAGCTGTATTGCGAAACACTTTAACGGAATCTTGAAAATATTGTGTTCATTTTGACATCGCACATTAATAGTATCCCTCTGTTTCTAAATATCTTACACTGCAAAAAATGAACTGTTGTTTTTACAGTATAATAATGGCAGTCGAGGTTCCAATTTAAAACTAAAATGCACAGTAACAAACTGTAAAACTAGACATTTTACAACTCATTCAAAACTCGGCATATTACGAAATTCGGAAGAGTACTGGGCCAATTGTTAGCTAGTTTAAAGTTCCTAGACTGTACTTACTTTTAATAATGAATTTAATAAAGTTAGGACTTTTTTCTCCTTCCAACGAGAAACATCAGTATTTAGATGCTTTGTAAAGCAGATGGGTCGATTTTTTCTCCAAGTTAACATAGGCTGCCAGTGGGGATTCTAATACCTTTTTTTTTTTTTCATAATCGGTGCAATGCATCGGTATTTTGTATTTTTGTTCAGAGAAAGAAGTAGTTCCCTAAACTAAAATCATATTTTGTAATTGCCAAAATAAATTTTTTATTTTGGCGATTACAAGGCACTGCAAGGTTTCTTGACAAAAAAAACGTGACATCAGCGTGACGTTAGCCTATAAAAACCGAGCTAGATAAACCGTCACAGCCTACTTGGTGAATTAGAGGAGATCGCTAACTGCTTGTGAGCTCTTATTGGCTCCGCCCGCAGTGACGTTCAGTGTCAACTTAAGTTGTTATCTAGTATAGTCACCACTGGCAAGTGGCGACCGCTACTCTTGACCTTTAGGTTGCCACATTTAAATGTTTACTAGTTGTTTAGCAATAATTCGTCCCGAACGCAAATTGTATCAAAAACATCTCTTCTTACAGTAAAAACGATGCATTTATTTTTTCTTCCTAGCTTTCGTTTCTTGTACCCTTTTATTTTTAGCACTTTTTTCTCTAATTTAATGGCAGAAAGGAAACAGATTCTTCTCCTTTCCGTATTCAAGTTTACTTCCGTTTTCATTTCCTTATTTTCATTTTTTCTCTTTTCCGGACAAAAATACTGGAAAATTGGTGCAAACAAATTTCATTGTTTGTGGTTTTGTATTCCGCTTTTACGCATTGATACTGGTTTTAGAAACCTGAAGTTGTCGAAATAAGAGGTAAGTTTTTCTAAGAGTTGAATTTCCGGACGCCTTTTTTCTTGTCACATTGTGGTTGTGTAGAAAATTAAGGCAAATTTTGGGTTTAAAATTTGCACTGTGAAAAGCAGATTGAGGCTGTTTTCATAATAACGGTAATGCTGATGGAGAGCATCCATCTGAGTAACATATATAAAGAAAATAGTAATAAAAAATCTAATACGTGAAAAGAAAGAAAAGTATAATTATTAACGGGTCTCGGGGGAAAATATAACAACGCACACTTTAAATTCAAGTGGCAAAAATTTAGCTCTTTAGTTAATGGTCTGGCCAGAAGAAATTTGGCTTTTTTCGGACCCAAAATATCGAGTTTTGTTTTTAGAACAAATATTAAAAACCTAAACACAAAATACTTGACAAATTGCATTTTTTTGTTAAATCCAGGTTGGAACTAACCCAGAGAAATTGCAAATCATTTTCAAGGTGTGAAAAGCCTTCTTGTCATTTTTTCAGAGGAGTGAAATTTGATTTAGTGGAGTGAAATGTACAATGTACTAACATTATAATTTGTGTGTTTTCCTAGAAGGTATTAAAATTGTAACATGTTCAAAGAATATACATACCGAAACAACTAACAATAAATAAATAAAAAAATAAATAAATAATATAAAACTCATATGAAAAAATTGAGTAAATAAAAACGAAAATGAAAAAATATATAAACAAAATAAAATAAAAGAATAAATGAAATTAGAACAAAAATTTTAGTTATCTTGAGCAAATTAATAACTATATAAATAGCGAAATAAATATATAAATAAATAAATGAACAGAAACTGTATTTTCAATTCCGAAAAGCAGATGATAATATTTATTTCCAGGGATGTGATGTTTTCCTTGAATAATTTAGCTTCCACGAATTTCATTCGTCACGCCGCAATGGTTGTAAATGACTCTTTATCTACTTACCACTTGAAGAATTTGCAAAAAATATTTTCTCAGTAAAAAAATAAATAGAACAAATAAACAGTCACCGAGAGACCTACAAAATATATGATTACTATTTAATAAGCGTTGTGAGTCGCACTTTCTAGTACAATTTCAGATATCTCGGAAAATCCAAGCTACAAACTATCAGCCAAAAGTTAAAAGAATTCGAGCAATTACTGAAGGCGAGAGTTACATACTTTAACCCGGCCCAACAAAAGGAACTTTTTTCTGAACCGCCTTTCTATTACACTGTAAAAAATAGATGTTGTTTTTACAGTCTAATACAGCTAAATTTACAGTAATTTTACAGCAGTAAACTAAAACTACTGATTTTACAGTAGTAAATTTACAGAAAAAGTAATATAAAATTGCTAATTTTACATTACTAAATTTATAGAAATAAACTAAAATTGCTAATTTTACAGTAGTAAATTTACAGAAATAAACTGTAAAATTGATAATTTTACAGTAGTAAATTTACAGAAATAAACTGTAAAATTCCTAATTTTACAGTAGTAAATTTACAGTAATAAACTGGACAATCGCTAATTTTACAGTAGTAGACTGTAAAATTGCTACTTTAAAGGAATAAAATAAAATTGCTAGTTTTGCAGCATATTACAATGCATTTTACAGTTTTAAAATGGAACCTCTGCTGCCAGTATTATACTGTTGCTTTGAGAATATAATACAGCCATTTTATGGTAAAATTGCTAATTTTACAGTAATAAACTGTAAAATTAGCTACTTTTACAGTGATAAACTGTAAAAGTAGCTGATTTTACACTTTATTACGCCGCTTTTACAATTTTAAAGTGAAACCTTTGCTCTCAGTATTATGCTGTAAAAACAACAAATTATATTTTGCAGTGTTCGTTTTCATCCTGAACATCCACTGCATAAAATCTCAAATGAATATTCCTCATCAAGGAAGTATTTAAAGATACTCAATAAAATTAATACTTATATTACTTGAGCGGAAATCTAATAAGAAATAAAAAAAAAATTGCAAAGAAAGATATGACCTCGTGAGAAGAACGATATAATCCTTACCAACAACTAAGATCCGTAATTTCGGTGTTTGTGTGAATGGAGAGCTGAGGGAGAACAAATAAATGAGTCCTCTTTGCTGTCTGTTGATCTGATCTAAAATCTTCTCTGATTAGGGATAAGTGCATTGCAAATGTTTGGATCAGGTAATAGAAGTTTTATCCTTGGTTGATGTGAATCGTAAAAATGAGGTAATCTGTAATTCTACCGAGGAACAGTGGAAAAGTTTAATTCCTGCTTTTAATGTGCTGAGTGTTTTAAAACGATACGAAGGCTATTTATTTCGTATAAAGAAATGAAAATTTGTTATGCAAACATTGCAGTTTCAGTAATGATACAAATGTAGTGCACCAACCGACTTTTTTTAAAGTCCTATTTGTTCTTATGAAACATTTTATAAATAAAGTGGTAGATTCAAGTGAGTTTTCCCTACAAAAGTAGAATGAAAAAAGTGTTCACAAAAGTTATGCTTAGAGTACTTGTATGGATATCTCATAAACAATGGAAAAATTAGTACAGTGAACGACGTCATCTTACAAGAAGAAAAGTATAACCCTTATTAGCAAGTGACGTTTGTAATTTTAGTGTTCTTGTGAATAAAGTAAGGAAGAACAAATAAATGAGCCCTCTTTGCTGTCTGTTGATCTGATTTGAAATCTTCACTGATTAGGGATCAGTGCATTGCAAATGTTCGGATCGGGTATCAGAAGTTTTATTCTTAGTTGATGTGAATCGTAAAAGTGAGGCAATCTGTAATTCTACCGAGAAGCAGTGAAGAAGTTTAATTCCTGCTCTTAATATGCTGTGTGTTTCAAAGCGATGCGGAGGCTTTTCGTTTAGCATAAAGTAATGAAAATTTGCACTTTAAGTTTGATAAATCATTACTTAAAGTGCAGTTTTAGTAATGATACAAATGTGGTGCACCACACGACTTTTTTAAAATCCTGTTTGTTCTTCTAAAACATTTTTTAAATTAAGTGGTCGATTCAAATGGTTTTTCCCAACGGAGGTAGCATTAAAAAATTGTTTACAAAATTAATGCTTACTCTGCAAAACATAAATTGTTGTTTTTATAGTATAGTACTGGCAGCAGAGGTTCCAGTTTAAAACTGTAAAATGTCCAGTAATGACCCAAGCAGCACAAAGGCGTTCAAAACACGTTCTGCAACACGTACAGAGCGCACCAGCCGGCACGTTCAAAACACGTTCTCGCAGCACGTGTTGTCAACGTCTATGTGTCTCATCGATCGATGGTAATATGACACGTCGAAATCTGGTGTTGACCACCTTTTTTTGTCCCAGTTTTGAACGTGGAATGATAGGTTATATTTAGGTTCTGGAAATACGTTTGTTTTCAGTGCTCCCCAGCTGAAAAAGTATACTGCGTATACCCCATTATCCGGTGGCCGCGACGTGTTTTGACCGTGACGTCATTTTTGATCCATGATCGTCGCCATCTTGCTTTTAATTATTTAATTACTTTATTTATTTAATTTATCTATTTATTATTTAATTACTTTGAATTTAATATATTCACTCCGCGGGATTCGAACGCGGGTCCCTTGCGACTACAGCAGAAGTCGCTAACCACTATACGCCACTCGATCTCAACGAGGGAGAAAAATAATACTTTAAATGGAAATTTTTTTTGCAGGAGGCGCCATCTATGAAAGACTAAGGGCGTAAATCATATAATTTTATTAGTATGAATGTAATGCTTTTTTACTGAAATGCATGCAAATCTGATTAGGATCTTGGGAGAAAGAGTTGTTAAGGATAAAACTTAAAGTTTCTGCAGATATGATTCCTCTTCCCTTTCTAAAAAGCAGCAATTCACGACCTCAATTCTGAGAAATTAAGCACCTCCTTAAGCACTGAAATGACACCGTGATAATATCAGGGCTGCAGAGTCGGAGCAAAAATGGTCGACTCCGACTCCGACTCCGACTCCTGCTTTTTTTTAAATTATTTATTTTTTTTCCCAAATGTGAAGAGGGAAAAACCCTAAACAAAGGTTGAAATATTAAGTCCATTTTTAAAAGTTTCGTTTTTATTCATGGTCGTAGCCAGGCCTCACTTTAGGGGGGGGGAGCAAGCTGGGGTATCCCAGTTGGAGGTCATGGGAGGTCATTGTGACCTCTCAAAAAGTTCAATTTGGTCATGAATTCTCGCAGGTAATTTCACCACATTTACCTCAATTCTCGGAGATCACTGTGACCTCCCAAAATGTTCATTTTCTCCAGAGCAAATGACAAGTGCCGCTCTTGTCATTTGACTCCGTACAAAACTAATCCTTTTCTTGTTAAATGGCCAGATTTTATTTTAACACAATGCATTTTTGCTGCAAATATTTTTTATTATCTTGCATAAGCCCATACATAGCAATTCGTTTCACAAAGCAGACCCGCCATTTTGAAGCCCTTTTTAATGATCCTAGATGCTTAGGATTTGGATATTGGACGCTGAAAATTTGTATCTGTTAGTTTCAAAGACATGTTTTCACCACCATAAAATTTCATCGAAATCGGAAGTGGTTGGAGTCGGAGTCGGAGTCGACATGTTTTTCAGCGACTCCGGCTCCGACTCCTTTAGTCCAAAATCAGTCCGACTCCGACTCTTCGACTCCGACGCCCTGGATAATATTACTGTTTTTGCACGTCAAATATCACGTTCCTTAAGCACTGAAATGACACCGTGATAATATTACTGTTTTTGCACGTCAAATATCACGTTCCTTAAGCACTGAAATGACACCGTGATAATATTACTGTTTTTGCACGTCAAATATCACGTTCCTTAAGCACTGAAATGACACCGTGATAATATTACTGTTTTTGCACGTCAAATATCACGTTCCTTAAGCACTGAAATGACACCGTGAAAATATTACTGTTTTTGCACGTCAAATATCACGTTCTTTAAGCACTGAAATGACACCGTGATAATATTACTGTTTTTGCACGTCGAATATAACGTTCAAGGGACACTTAGCACCGTTATTTGACCAATAACACCATTTTTGCACCAAATTTGAACGTTCTGGTGCTGCTGGGGGAATTCTAAAATTACCAACTTTACAGTTTATTACTGTAAAATTGGCAATTTTTAGTTTTCTCTATCTTCTCTTCTCTATCTCTACTAATAATAAAGCTGAAGGTGGTTCTGTCTGTCCTTCTTTCTTTCTGTCTGTCTGTCTGTTACGCGCGTAGCGCCAAAACCGTTCGGTCGATTTTCATGCCACTTGGCACAAAATTAGTTTGTAGCATGTAGTTTTGCACCTCGAAGCGACTTTTCGAACATTCCATTTCGTTCTTTTTCTATTCGAATTCTTAGAGGAAATTCGATAAAATAGGGAAGAAATATTCCATACACATTTTCAAGTCTTATGTCATTCGAAAGCTTGAAATTTTCTGCACAAAATGACGTTTTTTCGAAGTTTCTACGATCATCAGGAGAGCTGTAACAATTGTTTTTAGAATCCCGAAATTCAAGGCTTACCTTCAGTAAAGCAAGCCAAACGATTCTAAAATGGCTTTGCTCGCGAATAAAATTTGTTTGAAAATAGAGATGAAATGAATTATTTTATCAACGGAAATCAACTTTTCATGTTGTTACCATGGTTACGTTTTTATTTCGTTCTTTTTCCCTTAATAATTTTAAAAATGTATTTGTTTTTGTAACAATCCAAACTCCAAGCCTTATTAAAATTAGTCAAATGAAATATTAAAAACCGTGATAAGATGGCACCTGTCAATCAAATGAGAAATCGAGTCCTTTCCTTAAAATACAGGATACCATTCTAAATTTATCGTCTGCAAAACATATTTTACTTCATTATTAATTTATTTCAATATAAATTGCAGCAAATGGCTTGAGTGAACGAATTTAGCTTTTAATTTATCGTTTGCTGGTTGATCTTTGTCGATGTTTATTGTTTTTATTATCATTGTGAAGAATAATGCACGAAATTTCTATGACTAATACTTAAAATTTTTAGGATCAGTTGAGTTTAAAAGAAAAAATTGCTCCAAATATACTTTTGCAATGTGATTATTTATTGTTGGACTGTAATTTGCAGCAATAATTGCATTTAATAAATAATGAAAGACAATATTAAAAATTATTTTTTTGGCGACTTTTTTACAATTTGGCATTCAATTCTATTTCAGTATATTTACTTCTATCTTATTGCGATATTGCAACGTTCTTTCTAAAGTATGTCATTTCGGAAAATGTATTATTTTGTTTTTGAAGTTAGGTAAAGAAAACTTTCTTCTTCTTTTAAACTTTGGTAAGATTTCTGTTGGTTTCTGTGAGCAACAAAATTTTTCTTATTTTTTCTTTTGGCTTATTTTTGTGCACCTATCTTTGGGGTTGCATTCGAATGTCCCCAAGGGGGTGATTTACCCCTTTTATGGGGTAATCAGGGCTTTCAATGCAGACCAAAGTGATATGAATTGGCGCGACCACTTGGCGATATCTCGCCAAGCTTTTGGTCACCAAGTGTTTGACGCCAATTTGGCGACATATCGCCAAGTTGGCATTAAATTTAGCGAAAAAAAAATTTTTTTGGGTTCAATTTGGCGCTATTGGCGATATTTTGCGAAAAATCTACTGAATGATGTTAAAATCGGCGATATTTAGGAGATTAATCATTGTAAAACATTTTTTTGCATTGTTTCGTGGCAAACTAGGGATGCAAATGTTTGAATTGTTATCTTACTCACTTCAAGCACTATTTTAGCACTTAAGGCATCTACTGAGAAATTTACACGTAAAAGGAAGTAGTGTAGGGTCCATACCAAATTTTTATATCATACTTTGAAGGAATTATAGTTGAATTATAACTAAAATAGAGTATTTTTTTCTGCTATATCATTTTTTTACAAATGAACTTTTAATTTTATACCACGGGCAAAGCCGTGCGGGTACCGCTAGTATTACTATAAAATTAGATGCATTATGCTGTAAAAACAACATCCATTTTTTACAGTGTAGAGTACATGTATGGACATCTGATAAACTAAAAACTATATTAAAGTGAACGAGATCATCTAACCATAACCCTTATCAACAATTGACGTATGTAATTCGTTTTTTATTCGAACTTCAATTTTTGGGCACAAAATTGACTCTATCTAGCGAAATAATTGTCGTATCGTCTCCATTTTGATTTCATTCGAAAGATTAAAAAAAATGCGTTATTTAGAACGTAACGAGAATCTCGAAAATCCACGTTTAAGCGACTTATAAGCGATTGAAGTTTGAAAAAGTTAAATTTTTTGCTCAACTGTTAAAATCGTTACCATTGTTGGTTCAAATCAATTTTAAATGCGACATTTCAAGCAAAGGCTTAGCTCGGTAAACCTTAATTGTAACTTTTATTGTTTCAAAATACTATGGTAATTTTGCGATAACGTTAGTATTTAGTTTAGTAGTAGCCTTGGGTATTTGATTTTAATATAGGGTATCACTTTTGTAGTAGTTGTAAAAGTGAACGTGTCTTTGATCTCTTTGAAAAGTTGTCAGAACGACGGCAGTTGATGGTGATGCTTTGCTGTGCAAACGTACAAGATTTTACAATGCCAAGGAACAGGGTACCAACAGGCAGACAGGAAGGCCACCAGTCAGAGGGCATTCTGCAACACTGGAACAATTCTGTACCTTGGTGCAAGAACAACCAATGTCAAAAATTTGATGTTTTTGGTTTTTTTATTGTAATGGGGGCAGAAAGGTATCCTCTGTTTTATACCACGACAACCAATGTTTTAAAATAAACCGCCTTAGCAGGGGAGCGAAACTAAGACACCAAATCTAACGCATCCAATCGAGGACTGAAATCTTTGAACCTGAATAATTCAATTTTAAATTCAGAGTTTTTTTTTTTTTTTTTTGCGGAATTCCGCACGGGTCACCTAGTGTAATTTTATTGTTTTTGTGAATAGAGAAGTAGAAAGAACAAATAAATGAGCCTTTTCTTTGCTCTCTGTCGATCTTCACTGATTACGGATAAGTGCATAGCAAATATTTGGATCAGGTTAAAGAAGTAATTAAGTTTTTAAATACCTTTGTGCTAGTGATGTAGAGCAAATTACAACGCTAAGGAGGCACAAATGAGCAGGGAAACTGCAGACACGTGTTTCGGCGTTACAAGGAACGCCTTTTTCAAAAAAAATTTCAGCTTATGGATGCACAGACATAAGCTGAAGTGAATAGTAGAAATGGAGTAATCTCAATTCTGCCACGGAACAAGAAAAAGTAGGGGAAAGAAGGATACAAGTGCTGCTTGACTTTTGAAATATACTTTGTCACATAACAAGCAATTTTCATAAGTCAAAAATCATTGTTATTATTTTTAAAAACATGGTCACAGTTCTGCTCCAAAACTTGCTACACAAAGTGAAACTTTGAATTAAATCTCATGATCTTGAGACCTAGCGGAGAATACATATTACGCATACAATGGAAAACATTTTGCGACGTGTGAAATTACCCATCCACACATCAAGGTTAATTGATCATTAATATTGATGTTTAAAGTACCTTAATTAAGGTGTTTAAACATTCTTTGAAGAAAACAAAATCAAACAATGCAAAGCGACAGCGTTTTAAATTTTGATTTTTTTTTGTATAGAACTACATTAAGAAATCCATTAAGTTCTGATGGCGTACATTAAACATTGATAACCGGCCTAACCCGCTAAGTAAACAAGAACATCTGACAATATTTGCCAAAGGTATTTAATCAGTAAATTACCTAAAGGAAAATTGAGCCTCGATCATTTAAATACAATTTCGAAACATTTAGTTTTATTCAGTTATTCTTGTAAAAAGAGAGATAAAAGGTATTTTCGTAAACATGGTGGAGCTGTTTAATTTCTCGTGTACATTAAGTTTAAACAGCGGGCATTTGGTTAATAACCACCCATTTAAAATACTGTAAATAAACAACATAAATAATTGTTACTTAATATATAGAACGCTAATAGCTCAAAAGCATATTGGAACAAATAGTGATATAAGTTCAAAATAATCCTAATTGTTACGGGTAATAGATAAACATTAATCCAAGTCTTTTTCACGATTTTGACGTTTATTTCGTAATCAAAGCTGTTTTCTTTTGTTAAAAGTATCATTAATATCATAAGAAAGTAAATTTTTATAGCTGCTCGAAAGTTTTTTTTTTCATAAAATTTATCAAACGAAACAAAGAGTTTAAAACCATAATGATTCATTTTTATAGCTTTGCATACAAATGAACTCTTATTTCAGTGCTACTACGGCAGTTTGCTCATATTTTATCAAACGTGTTTCGTCTTTAGATAGCTTCAGATTTGAAGTTGGATTATGAATATAAAAATAACTGCTTGGAGGGAAGTGGTATTTTACATTCATTAATTAAATAGCTTAATAGTATTAAAGGAGATTTCCTTAGAGTTCTCTCAGAGACTCCCTCATTACGATTTCAATTTATTTAAAATTTTCAGAAACGATATTGATGTGAAGAGATAACAAAGTATTTCACACTCCAATTATGTAAAATGATACGTTGCGCATTATATAGTAGCAAAAAAGAAATATTTTTATATATACAAACTCAGTAACGATGTATTTGAATAATTAATATAATTAATATGCTCATAGTGTTTGGATACAAGAACTTTAGAAAAGGCAAATTTTTGTAACATTAAAAAGGAAGTCAAAAAAAAAAAAAAAATACTTGAAGTTAATAAAGAAAAAAAAAAGGTAATAATAATCAAGATATTCAGGATTGAAAATGCAATGGAAATGCAAAGAATTTCTCATATTCTTTTTGTTTCAGTTTTAAAGATGGCCATTTTTCAAAAAAGAATTTTCACCCATCACCAAATATATGATTCTTTGGAAAACATTTTCTCCGGGCTTCCAACTTCACAATTTATCAAAGAAGTCCTTTTTAAGACAGAGGTAAAATATACGACTTCACTTCTGAAACTTCTTGGGCCAATTTTTCATTACCTTAACTTCTTGAAGTACTGTGAAATAAAGCAAAAGCCAGATTTCCTGCTATAAATGCTGAAAAGATAGATGCTGAAATGCATTTAAATAATTAATGGAAACAATATTTTTGCAATACAGTTAAATTTTGAATTTAATGATTAATATTTAATCAATATTTAGCCTTAATATTTGAATTTTATTGCTCCAAAAACTTGATATGCATTTTATGTATGCAAAGTTACAGCGGAAAATTTCATATGAATATTTCATCCTTTTGAACTGTTGAGGTTCAGGCGGTCGTAATGACTTTGAATTTAAATATTGTAGAAAATCATTACTGTGTGGAAAACGGTGGAAAACAGAATTTGCTTGCCGCTTTCTATGTGAAAATGTCTACAAGGTCTGTATTTTAAGTAATGAGAATATTTTTGTCCAGAAGCGGGTGTACACCAGAGGGCGCTCCGACCGGTTGTAGTCAGTAGTGTGGCCTTCGACCTTGATAACGCTCCACTCGGCAGTTGCCTGCTGGCTTTAGTTGAGGCGTTCAAAAAAGTGTGTGCAAGCTCAAAATGCGGCAAAGCATTGAACAGCGTTACGCAATCGAATTTTGGGTGGAAATGATTCAGCAAGCTTGCGGCAGGGAAAGCTTATTGCAAGCTTAAGTTTTAGATGGCACAAAATGTTTAAAGAAGGCCGGGAGAGCGTGGAGAACGAACCCCGTGCAGGTCACACGTCAACATCAAGAACCGCAGAAAACGAGCAACGTGTGTGAAACTTGCTGAACACAGACCTGCGTTTAAGTGTTCGCATGATCGCAGAACCGCTAGGAATGAATAAAATAGTTATAATATTACATAATCAGAAGCAAAACCATAAGGCAGTTTCAAAAGATCTTTCACAGTCTCCCTACAGCCCCGACCTTAACTCCCTCCCCCCAGCAGACCTTCTCCTCTTCCCCAAAGTGAAAACCGCCCCCAAAAGGCGCCACCACGGGACCGTAGATGATGGCAAAAGGGCTTGCACGCATGCTCTGAAGGATGCTTCAGTTGGTGACTTCCAGGGGGCGCACGAAGCGTGGAAATGTCGCCCGCAGAAGTGTGAAGATGCTCAAAGAGCATATTTTGAAGGCTACTAAAGATTTGTAGTGATATCTCTAATAAATTACACTGGTCGACAGTGGTTCACTAACAACATCCAAATTATTATTTTTATTACGTATTCATATAGTTATTTAAATACCTGCAAGTAAAAAAGTCCCACCACGTCTCAATTTTCCGTAATAAAAAAAATAATTTTTTACTATTTTTTATGATTTTCACACCAAAAGCCTATTTTTGGAGGGGAAAGGAGCAAAATATTGAATCCTAAATTTTTTTGGAGGTGAAGGGAGACTCAAACTCCGAAATCATGACCACCGATAACAAAAAGGGGGGACGAGGGGAGTGTATCCCCTCAAAATATGCAAAAAATCATGAAAAAGTATCTTTTTATTCTGGTTTCTTTAATATGACGTTTTAATTTTTTTTTCTGGTGTAAAATCAGAGTATAAGACCCCCTTCTATTATTCCTATGCCCAAAAAAATTTTCGCGCTGTAAAATAAAATTTAAAAAAAAAAAAAGAAAAAAAAAAAGATCTTAAGACTGACACACGCTTCATCAGTATCACGCAGTATCAGAGGGGGCGGGGGGGGGGGAGGCTTTCGGCAAAAAGTGGAGAGTGATGGAGAGGAAAGGGGCTATATTTGGATTTTGGAGATAATTTTACATAAGAACCAGAAAGAATACGCAACCATTCTGAAGACCTGCGATGTGTCTCGTATTTAGCGTGCGACAGTCATAAAATCGGTTTTTAATTTTTTTTATTTTTTACAGCGCGAAAATTTTTTCGGACGTAGGAATCATAGGAGGGGGTCCTATCCTCTGATTTTACATCGAATTTTTTTTTAAAACGTCATTTAAAAAGAACAAGAATTAAAAGATCATTTTTGTTGATTTTTTGCTCATTTTTAGGGGGTACACCCCCCTAAGAACCCCTTCTTTGCTATTAGTGGTCATGATTTTAAACTTTAAGTCTCTCTTGAAACTTCAAAAAAAGTTTGGAGTTAATATTACGATTCTTTTGTCTTGAAAAATGGTGTGTTTTATCTGTTTTTTCAGTTATGTTCAGTACTTTTTAGAAATTCATAACAAAAAAACTGTACGTGCTGCAGCTTTTTTACTATTATTTTTGAATTCTACACTGCAAAATTAGTTAAAAACAGTTAATTTCATCTTTGTTAGGGAAAAAAAGTGAAAATTTGTCGACTAGTGTTATTTTTTGTGGACTTATTCTCATTACTGAAAATACACACCATGTATGAGGAAGTTATTGTTGTCGATTCAACTAGAAAAAATGTTTTAAAAACCTATTTTTTTGTGAAAATTACGTGGCGTTCATTCACTGACCAGTCTAACCTACACTGAAAGATTTAAATAGAATATAAGACTATAATAATGGTTCAAAATGTTGAATACCACACATTTTACTTGAAAATTGCAAGTTTCAAAATGAAGGAGCACGTTACTAATAACGCGCGTTTTGTTTGCAAATTGTTGTAACACACATTTATCAACATACTGCAGATAAATATAAATCAACAACATAAAGGTAGGTAAGCTCTTACTTGAAAATGTGACTCCGTTATTTATCAGAAAAATTAATTCCTTTAAGAATAAGCAATTAAGACTCCTAGAAGTTAAAAATTTTTCTCCAGAACAAGGAACGAAACGATATTTTGCCAGAAGAATGCACCTAGTTATTTATCCGAGAAATGTCGTCGTGAAGAAATTATTAAAGTTAAATGGAATAGGATTAACTTTTCGTTAATTGCGTTTCAAGTACATGAACAAAATTTTCATCTCTCGTAAAATTAAATAAAATAATGCACATTAGTTTCGTTCGCGAGAAGCCCACATTTTAATCCTGTTTTATATTTGCCATTTGGTGACTAAATATAGCTATTTCTACAACGTACAGCTATTTATACAACAGAGTGCATATTTTGAGCTGAGCACTACACTGCCGTGCTAAGCGCAAAAGTGGTATCTGGAGTCGAGCTCAAACTGAGGAAAAAACTCTATAAAGTTTTGCTCCTTTGCGTATTTGATTGAGATGATATTATTTCAGAAATCTTTAAAAAATATTTTTTACTTTCAAATGACCATAAAACATTGTATGTGGGTAAAATACCTCACAAAGAACCACCTGGGGGTGATAACTTAATTTTGTCAAAAAGTGCAGATACGAGTTTTGTGCTTAGCACTGCAGTAACAGTTAGGTAACTCCAAATTCGGCAAAATAGAGTGTTTCACTAGGTTGAAAATTTTTTTTCTTAAAAGACATAACTTTTAATCAAATGCAATTTAGAAATAACAGTTTAAATCAAACATTCACATTCTTCTTTCACGATGGACATTCTTCCTTTGAAGGAAGTCGTCCACAAGGACCACACGGTGATTATCATCCATGAGTACAAATCCAGGAACTACAGCACCTATAAAAAATGAGCAAAAGACTTAAGTACGTCATCTCTGTACCTTGGAGCAGTAGCAGATGCCTGTTGAAAGATGTGGAATCCTGTGTGGCCTTAAGTCAGAATGTAGACTTAAGTAGGTCTTAAGTTAGGCCACTTAAGGCCTACGTGGCCTTAAGTGGCCTACCTGCACAGGAAAATAATGTCAGAAACGGGGTCAACGTCCAATAGTCTTGAAAGCAAATGCATCAAAATTCTTTTGGCAAAAAATTTGAAAGGAAATATTTTCACAAATCAACCTCTTTGTTTATCCATTAACAAATGAACGAGAGAAAAAAGTAAATTTAATCGGTAATTTATTAGTTAATTTACTAAATTTCCATTAATAAATAATAAATCATAAAGTTCATTAAAATATAATATTTTTTATTAATTTTAAGAGTAAAAAGGTCCAAAAGGCAAACTCTAGAAAATATCTTCTACTAGTACCATGGAAAGAGTGCTCACTCATTCTTTAAAACTGAAGTTTTAATTCCTTGTCAAGAAACTCCGTTAGTAGCTTGTTTAATTTATAGTTTTTGAAGAGAATATCACAACTGTGGGCAAAACTTAAGTTGCTTGTCGTATCTTAGGGGATTTTATTAATCCATAAATTTTCAGCTAATGTCGCATGTTATGTGAAGTCGTCTACAGTAAAAATTATAGCCCAACTTATTGCTTAGAAATTCTTATAATAAAAGAACTTGTTGTTCCAAAAATATTAACTGATTTATGTTTTAAAACTTTGCTCGCTTTATGACAGATAATGCGTTATCGATATTTATAGTACAGATAACACTTACTAGCACAGTAACTTAAAATGTTGTTATTTATTACAGAAATCTAATTTCTGGACAAATTAAGAATTTTTTTCGGACATTTTATGGCCATTATTACAACAGTTAAAATGCTAGAAAAATTGATAATGTATTTTAATTTCTCATTTTTTCTTTGAATTTATTCCATAAAAAATCGAGACTTTTTTGGGGGGTTTTGAGTTTCGGCTCAAATACAGATAAGTGTATAGTGAAACATTGAGAAAGTTTTAGAAAATAAAGCCACAGTAATTAAACAAAACTAAGGAAATTGAAATTTATTGCTACACTAACATTACCACCAACAACTTTTAATAATGTTACACGATTAGCAAATTCAGCAATTTCAGATCATAAGTATTGCTAACAATATTTTTTTTGTAGTTGGCAGTTTACTCTCTAAAGTATCACTGCTTCGATCTTGAGGAATACTTTCATTTAGATTCAGTTTTTCAAAATAGGCTGTGTGTCCTTGATTTTCCTTCCGGGGTTACGCTCTGTGATTTTTATCTATCCTCAAGTAAGCATTATATGACCTGCAAAAAATGAACTGCTGTTTTTACAGTATAATACTGGCAGTCGAGGTTCCAGTTTAAAACAAATTTTCAAAGTAATAAACTGTAAAATTAGCAATTTTACAGTTTCTTACTGTCAAGTTAGCAATTTTTCAGTTGATTGTCGTAAAATTTAGCTGTATTATACTGTAAGAACAACAGTATAATACTGGCAGCAGAGGTTCCAGTTGAAAACTGTAAAATGTGCGGTAATACACTGTAAACTTAGCTATTTTACAGTTTATTACTATTAAATTAGCTGTATTATACTGTAAATGCAACATTCATTTTTTACAGTGTAACCTTCCAATTTGTATGTATATGCTGGACCTGAAAATAAACACTCGCCTCTCGCCACCTGGCGACTGAACCACTTACTGTGTCCACCAAATAAAATACCCAATTTGGCCTTTTTTAAAATCTTAACAATCATCAAATAATTTTTACTTTGTTGAAATTTTTTTTTCGAAATAAGTACTTTTTAGTTTTTTACACTAGTGCAACATAAAAAAGCCCCAAATTCATTTTTAAATTTCTATAATCTAGTTTAGGCAAACATTTCATGTGTACAACTTATGCCAATTTTTCTTACCTTTTAGTGTAGATCCTTACTGTTTTTGTAAAAAGAAATCTTGGTTAAAGTGGAAACTTTTAGTAAAATAGTGGCTACTAAATGAAAAGTATCTACCGGGCACTGGCTACTAGTATTAAAATTCTCAATTTTCAGGTTTAGGGTATGCCTATGCTACCTTACCCCCCATGCCCGGTTACACGGATTTATTAGAACGGGAGGTACTCTGGTTTAGCAGAAATCCATTTATTTCATACCCGATGGCAACCTGAATCTACTTTTCTTTAAAAGTTGTGAATTTCTAGATTGTTATGATGAAGCGGCTTTATAATAGACACTGAATTCATATAAATTACTTATTTGCTATTCATCGCTGTAGTAACAAATATTTATTCCCATCCGCGTTTGATTTTCAGAAATATCCCAGCTGCTGGATTTATCTCGAATCTCATTTCAATTAGGAATCGCCACCTATGAATGTTAACTCTTCCATAAGCTAATGTTTATTGCTCGAATTGCACTGCATTATTCATTTACAGATAATCAAGTATTATACCAGTCACACACTGCATCATTCAAAATCCAGTCGATAAGTAACAAGCTTAATGAGAGGAAATGTTACAGACACGAGAAGATATCGCTCCGTTTTCATAGACAAGTTACTGCTGCGAATTATTGCCCAATTCAATCTCCGTCGAAATATGCATTCTGAAGCAAGTGACTGGATATTCACTCACTTATTACCAAAGAGGAATAAACGAATAGCATTCAAATTCGAAACAGAAATAAGTAATAGTTTTGATCGTTCATAAAAAGTCACACTCTTTTGACTTGACATAGAGTAGACAGACCAGCGAATAAATACTTAAGCGCAATATAATTTTTAAAAATTCACAGCTTCGTTAAATATTAGCATTTGGCACTTGAAGCCAAAAATATTTTAGATGCTACACTGCAAAGTACAGATGTTGTTTTTACAGTATAATACAGCTAACTGTATAGTAAAAAACTAAAAATTGCGAATTGTGAATAATTAACTATAAAATTGCTCATTTTACACTAATAAACTGCAAAATTGTTACTTTACAGTAATAAACTGTAAAATTGCTAATTTACAGTTCATTGCTGTGCATTTTACAGTTTTAAATTGAAATCTCTGCTGCCAGTATTATACTATTTTTTTACGGTACAGTATCGTGCAGTTAATTTTGTGGTAATAAACTAAAATTGTAATTATATGCTGTAAAATTGCTGCTCTACAGTAATAAACTGTAAAATTGCTGATTTTACAGTTTATTACTGCGCATTTTAGTTTTAAACTAGAACCTCTACTGCCAGTATTATACTGTCAAAACAGCACTCTATTTTCTGCAGTGTATATGAAGATCTTAAGATTTTACTAGCACAAACTAACATTTGAGAGACAAAAAGCGATCGAGTTTTTTTTTTCTTTTTAAAAATTCAATCGATTAAAATTCCCTTTTCTTTATCAAGTTTAAATTGCATTTTCGCATTTTGTACTGCCGAAGTGTAAAGTTGTTAATTGAAAAGAAATTGTAATTGACCAAAAAACTACTCAAGCGCATGTTTTCGTCATAATTTATCAAGCGATAAAATTCGAAGTTAATGTTTCATACTTAAACTTTTCCAGCATCTAATTTGTACTGATACTCCTATTTTTAACAATGTGTTTCCTCGTAACATTGCTCATTGCCAGAAGTTATGAAATTTAGTGCGTTACGTGTCAAAAGTTGTGATGTGTGTGAGAAACCACTTAATTGTAAAGGAGGTAAGATTTATTGCTTCATAACGCTACAAGGCTGAAAGAAGCAATGAAGTTAGATGCAGCTTTGGAAAACTAAGACCTTTCATGAAGCAAATTGAGTAAAACTTGAATTATTTAATATGCATTGTTAGTTACTAGCATTTCAGTAAGTGACAATCGTTATGTTTGTTATCAAGCAAAATCATTTCGTTTCTAAACTTTCACACTTTTATACTTATGAGCAAACAAAGTCTGGAGTAAATTTGTCATGAGATACTCCGTTTTTTAAATGTGTGTGTATGATTGTGGAAAAAATATCTCTTAAAGTTTTCTCAATCAGTAAAAGACAGCATAACTGCTACAAAATATAATAAAACTTTGTTTCAATGTTGTAAGTACACTACGGTTCTTTTTTGAATAATAAATATTTACTACACTAAAAAAAAGATGTTGTTTTTACAGTATAATACAGTTAATTTTATAGTAACAAACTAAAATTTCTAACTTTACGGTAATAAACTGTAAAACTGCTAATTTTACAGTTTATTACTGTGCAATTTACAGTTTTAAACTGGAACCTCTGATGCTAGCATTATACTGTTAATTTTACAGCTTTGTGGTAATAAAATGTAAAATTGGGGTAATAAGCTGTAAAATTACTGCTTTACAGTAATAAACTGTAGAACTAGCACTTTTACAGTTTATTACTGTGCACTGTAGTTTTTAACTGGAACCTCTGCTGCGAGTTTTATACTGTAAAAACAACACTTTATTTTTTTGCAGTGTAGGTAATTCTTGACTTGTGTATTTTCGAGGCAAATTTTCTATGCGTTTAAAATTTCTGTAATTGTTGATTATAATCCCTTATGCGTTTTAATTTTAGTGTCTGATTATTAACAGCTCAACAGTTATATTGTAGTTGGTATCTTATTACTTCTCACATTTATTAAATGGACAAATAATTCAATTATAATTCAAGATAATACCCGAATATGTTTGCTATTTAGAGAAGTAAATTAAAAACTTTGTAAATGAAACATTTGTTGGATAATAACACACATGCGCCTTTTCATTCCGAATATAACATATACACCTAAGTTTCTATCGCTGAGAGTTCCAACGCCATACATACAGAGATAAACACATACAGTGAATTCTCATTTATGCGCCGGCCCAAGGGACCAACAGAAAAAGGCGCATAAGTGAGAAAGACGCATAAGTCAGAAGATCCATTCAGAAGTCTAAAACAAGGCATATAAATTAGCGACAGCATGAGTAAGGATGTTTCTGTGCAAAATAGGTTGATATCAATAACTGTTAGACATTTATTGAAACTAAACTTAACTAATATGACATAAAGAGGGAAAAAATATAGCATTCCTAATCAGTCTATTTAATATTAAAATTATCTATGATAGATATTTGTTTTTGGTTTTGTCACTGAAACTAAAATAAGAATTTTTTTAAGTTTGAACAAATAGGAAAAGGAGTTTTAATATTTTAATTAATTTGCAAACACTCTCGAATAATATGAAGAGGTATTTCCGGGCTTATAGGCCGTGGTCGATGAGAAAAATGAGTCCCAAACGTTTCGTCGGACACTGCGGTCGACATCATCAGTGAGTAGTTTGCTGAGACTGATACGTTAGCTTCGGCCGCTCGGGTATTTAAGCAAACTGCTGATGGCGTGTGCTTAAATACCCGAGCGGCCGAAGCTAGCGTATCAGTCTCAGCAAACTACTCACTGATGATGTCGACCGCAGTGTCCGCCGAAACGTTTGGGACTCATTTTTCTCATCGACCACGGCCTATAAGCCCGGAAATACCTCTTCATATTGACGCCGGCCGTGAAAGCCTGAAAAAGTACTCTCGAATAATATTGCCGGCTTCTAATGCTTTCATATGATTTGAAGATACTTTTTCTTAATCTTCTTTAATATCCTCATTAACATCTACAGCACTTTCCTCATTTTATTAGCAATATCTTCAGTAGCTTATAATTCTCTTGTTACTAAATTTTTATACTATTATTATTCTTCCTTTATTAAAACATTGGGCAAGTTGGTGATACACTCGTGAAATACATTATTTTCTCTAAAAATTCTTCTGAAAGTCAAATACGGAATTTCAAAATTATCAGCTAGATCTTTTTCTAGTCGTTGAAAGAATTTCTTAAAATTTCTTTAAACCATTCACTTTCTCACACAGGAACAATTTCGTCCTTTTACCATTTGCATGAGAGCATGGTAGAGAGACAAGTCTTTTAAATGAAGCACAATCGAAAACAGTGCTTAAACCACAAGTAAAGAAAAAAAAATCTTTAGGGGAGGGGGGGATCTCAGGGGAGAGTTGCAAGCACCTGTCCCAAGTCTGTCAGTTGTCACAAAATAAACCGACCCCCTCATTCACGCATCTGAAGGAAAAGGTATGCATTTCTTCCCTTGCATGCACAGGTTGTCAACAAAAGGTGCTAAACAGATAAGAACTTCGAAACTTAATTCATGCTGAAAGAATGCTTTTAAAGAGCAGCAAATGCGAAATATCAAAGAGGAAAACAAAGAAACATGCTCATTTTTTCAAAGAAAAAAAAAATTAGCTTATGGTAAGAAAAAATATCGACGCATAAGTGAAATATTAAACTTTAGAGCGACGCATAAACGAAAGAAATTATCATTATTTTACTATGGAATGAGCCGGGACCACTGAAAATCGTCGTATAAGTGAAAAAGACACATAAGTGAGAGTTCACTGTATATTACAAACATATGTTCTGCTAACATTTAAGTTTTTATTTTCAGCTTTTAAGTACAACCCTTTCAGTATTTTTTAAAAGTCAGTGGCAAGGATAAAGCAAGCCATTCTAACTTTTTCGAATGAAAAAAAACCTTTACGGTCAATTTCTATTCCTAATTCCCTAATCCCTTACTCCATATTGACTTGAAATAAATCCTTTTAGGCCCTTTTTAAAAGTTCTGTATACATGGATTTCGTGACTCTAGAGATTAGCTTTCAATTCATCTGTGAAATTTGAAGAAAACTTCCAAGAAACTTTTTGCACTTAAAAATCCATTTTCGCTTCTTTTCTTTTTGTTTTTTTTTTTTTTTTTTTTATTTTTAATCACCTAAAAAAAAATCTTGATTTAATTTTCTGATTTATAAGCATAAAAAGCAGAAGTATCAATAATAATTATAACGTTTTGTAAGGAGTTAAAGTCATAAGTGCCAGAACTGAAAAGCGGTTAGCTTTCAATTTGAGCAGCTGTTTGCTCACAATCAACTTCTTGCTGCTGTTGTGATACCTCCTGAGATTTGTAACTTTATCGAGAATGTTTTGAAGCCTTTTACTGGAACTCAAAGCCTAAAATAATATATTTTCTGAATTCAAAGACATTGAGGAAAAGAAAAAAAAAGAACTAAATGCATTACGTCTTCAGTGAATCTAATGAACAACTGATCATAGTTCCTTACCTTTTGTAGCCATCTACATTTTCAAAGATATTTATGATGAAGGTTGAAGACAGAAAAGTGGAAAAAAAAATTCTATATTTTGACGCTTCTAATTTTCTTGCATTGTTATAAAATCTCTTGAAGACAAGATGTCATTGAACTTTCCAGACAGAAACCAACACTATTTCCAGTCTCTGAATTCCATCTTAAGAATTCTTGCGGCTTCTTTAAAGAAATGGCTTTGTTCAATAGAGCCATTATAAGCTGGAAACTGATTAGATGAAGCTGTTTATTCGACATTAGTTGGGAATCCTTGAATGATTTCAGTAACTAGCAATCTAAAATTGGAATGCTTTGAAGTACGGTTTCTCCTTATAAATCTGGTTTTGTAATCGAAGCTGAACACAAAAGGGATATTACTTCATTGAAGGAGTGAGAAAATAAAATGAACAAAACTTTATGAACTTTTGCTAACTAATTTGCTTTTGGAAAGAAATTCCACTTCCTCTTATTTTCCTTTTTAATCGTTTTATATTGCTTAAATGGACCCTAGTATTTTTTTTTTAATTTTGTCTTTCTTACGTTTTAAATCTCATTGATTCGGTAACTGAATGGATATTTTTAAACTAATTCAAAAGTTGGTTTAGATGTGTACAAATAAAGAAGTCAAAGCGCGTGCGACGGTATCAGATGGCTACGACTTGATACTAAACTGTAGTATATAATAGAAAAGAGAAAATATTCCATTTTTTCTATGATTTTATTACTGTAACATAGCAGAAACTCTGTTTGTTTTAGTATTTCCGAACTATTTGCATTAAATTGTTCTGTAAATGGAATGAATAAATACCTTTGTGTTTAAAAAAGAAAGCAAAAGTAGAACGTCGAAAGGCACAAATGCGCAGGAATACTGCATGCACGTGTTTTGGCGTTACAAGGAATGTCTCTTTCAGTGCGAAAAATGGTGAACCAATGGATGCAAAGAACGGAGCCTGTAAATTGTATAGTTTATTTCAAAAATTGCAATTTATTTGGCGTAAATAGCTGCTGCCTAATTTCGCTAAGTTCAGAAGCAGATTTATTTTAAATTTATTGGACAGACTTTAAGCACGTGTGAAAAAAGGGCTTTTCATTTGTAAGGTTGGAAAGAAGACGTTGGTTCGCTCGGAAGTGATGACTAACTAAAGTGATTTTTTAAAAATATTACCAATGTTTTTGAAATGCACATTTGACAGTCACGTTTTTAGATAGCTTTATAATATCTAGCATATTAATTTCTGAAAAGATTCCAGGAAACCTTAGAAGTTTAGATGGGAATCGGCAATGATGAGAGATTATGAAGTACTGACTTTTGAAAGGGGAAAAAAGATATATATTTTTTAATTTGGTATTTATATAGAACGTTTAATTCATTCTCAAATTTAGTGATTAGACATTTCCTTATTCTCAGGAGTCAATTATATATCATACTTATAGTAACCTAATTTTAGATGAACTAATCAATTTCGG